>JAQQAE010012905.1:0-12971 GCA_029823295.1 Pseudamia nigra | reverse complement strand
TCCCTGCTCAAGCTGCTGCCCCCGCGACCCGACCCCACGGATAAGCGGTAGAAGATGGATGGATGGATGGATGGACTTGGCCAAAATAGACAGCATCTTTGTCCAATCAGATTCATGCTGATTTTACTTGAATGTATGAATAATTTTTGTTGTGACCCCTTTGTGTTCCAGAACATTTTGGAATCCTTTGACACTCCAAAACTCTTTTGTGTCCCAGAACCTTATTCTTTATGTTCTGGAACCCTTTCATGCTCCAAAACTGCTTAATGTTCCCGGTCTCTTTCGTGTTCCATAATTTTGTAATGTTCTGGAAGCTGTTTATGTTCCAGTTCCCCTTTTAATTCCAGAATCCCTCTGTGTTCTGGAGTTGCTTTGTGTTCCAGAACTGATGTGTTTTTGGAACCCTTTTGTGTTCTGGAACTCTTTCATTGTTCTAGAATGCTCTGATCCAGAATACCTTTGTTTTCCAGATCTTTGTGTTTTGGAGCCTCTGAAGCAGATGGGATAGAGTAGTGCACACACTGGGCCCTGTCAGCTCAGAACAGGAGACAGGCTACCATTCACACAGACTGACCAAAATTGGACAATCGAAGATAAGATAAACGTTACCTAGCCTGAGACTTGATTTCATATATTCAGATGGTAGGTCAGTATTTGACATAAACAGCATGAGGGCATGGATCCATCCTGTCTTGTATCAACAGTACAGGCTGCTGCTGGTGGTGTAATGTGGCACAGTTTGAGCCCTTTAGCAGCAACTGAGCATCTTTTAAACCATAGCTTACCTGAGTTTTGTTGCTGCCCATGTCCATCTCTTTATGACCAAGGTGTACCCATCTTCTGATGGCTACATCCGGCAGGATAATGCAAAATGTCAGAAAGCTCAAATAACTTCAGATCAGTTTATTGAACATGACAATGAGTTTAGTGAACTCAAATGGCCTCCACAGTCACCAGATGTCAATCCAATACAGCACCTTCAGGAGGTGGTGGAATAAGATTCACATCATGGATGTGCAGCCAACCAATCAGGTGATCGTAATAAAGGAAAAAGACTAATTGGTCCTCATTTGTGCATTCTAGGTCCTCAGTGACTCTTGTATGTTGACATTAGTCTAATGACTATGAAATTATTTATTAATAGGTAGCTTTGCTTTCCTGACTAATGGTTATCATACAGCACATACCACAGTTGTTTCCAGGAAGAAAATCAAAGGATTAATCAGCAAATTTCTCCAGTCCATCCATCCATCCATCTATCCATCCATTTTCTACCCCTTAATCCACATGAGGGTTGGGGGTGTGTGTGTGTGTGTGTTATTACCATATTACAATATTTTCTATGAACGTACAACAATTGTCATGCTGTTATCCTGTCATTACAACACTATAACGCACAGTATTACTGTTTTTTACTTTTTCCAAATAGGTGCATCTATATCTGGAAGCCTGAGTTATGTGGGACAATGCATTGAATACTGATTGCTAATAATCTAAGTGATGCTAATTATGTGCTCAATAGCCAGAACTACAATGAATGCATGAGACAGAAAAGAAATTTTAGGCCACAATATAAAGACAGATTGTCTCTGGAGAGGAAACAATTTCTGTACTGTGAAAAAAGAGTAAGTGAGGCCGGGGATGTGGACACAGCTCCAGGACACAGAGCTAATCTGTTAAAGGACACGTGTCTGGAAAAGAGGAGCCCTGTAGTCAGAGCACAGTCAAAATGATGCCAGTGGTGGTATTGTGTTTCACTCCCTGAGCCTCAACGCAGATAAGAAGCAGGAAAAATGGAGTCTTAAAAATAGACAGAAAGATGACATTTGGGCAACCTGCAGGAAACACGATAAACAGGAGTAGAAATAAAGCCTGCTTGTTCTGTGCGTTTTTGTTTTCAGTGAGGATTTTCTCAAGATGAAAGGGAAAACATAAATACACACAAGTGGATTGAGGTCAAATAGTGAATTCATAAGGGTTGAATACAATGAACCAAATTTATACTGGCAAATGTGTCACCCATAAAATATATATTGCTTCAACATCAGAATGATTTATGAATTATATTTTTAGCTTTATAAAATTATTTGCACTGTATTTCCCCCGTTGTATCCCAAAAACATGAATACAGTGGTACCTCGCACAACGAATTTAATCCGTTCCGGCATCACGTTCTGTATGCGAATTTTTCTTTATGCGAAGAGTTCTTTATGCGAAGAGTTCTTTATGCGAGCGACCACCGTATCTGGATCCACTTCGTACATGTGCATGCCATCTTTTGCTTTACGTCTGGAGCACTATATGTATATAAAAGCCACTCTAAATTTTAGGGATTGTTTTCATTTTATTACTGACTTGGTGAATATCAGATTTTTTCCAGACCACTTGCATTTGATGATGCAATGTTTATCAAATAAAATACAAAAATGCATATCAAAGTATGACCCCTGCCATCTGTGCCACCGGTCCATTAGAATATATTTTGTCTGCAAAATAATAACTTATCCTCATGCATCTCAAATAACTGCATGCAATAGTTTAATTATTTTTTTTTAAAATTAACACATTAATCAAGATGATAGGTTGTCAAAACAGGTAATAAAACTAGCAAAAATGAAAATTAACAAAAGTAATAAAATTCACAAGAAAACTGAACAAAATAATAAAAAGGGATGAACCCAAGACTAAAAAAAGCTCCATGACCTCATTTGCATCCTAGCTATATTTAATAAAGACAGATTTTGGGTGAATGTTAAGCATTGTCAGAATCATTTTACTGGAAAAGATTGTTGTATTTCCCCTATATGAGCAGAAATCATGTGTAATGTACAACTGTTATTCACTGGCAAAAGAAAAAGTTGTAACTCAGAAACTGTCACTGCAGTTTCATGTAGTGAGGGGGACTTTTCCCATGACAACACACAGTGGGAGGAAAAACATAATCATACCACTGCATGACAGAAATACTGGCAGCCACAGTTATTCCAGCAGAGCCAGACTAGCTACCACCTCATTCTATCAAATCTTGTAACCCAGTCCGTTCATATGAGCAGGTCTACTGGTACTGACTGCAGTGGTACCCCGTTAGCACAAATTACACCATAACTTGTGTGTACGTTGCAGTAGGGAAATGAACGTGCTACCAAATAAAGCACAATAAATGCATTTACAAATCTCAGCTGAAAAACACAGTTGTTCCTGTTGTTGTGAGGTGTGCAGTCCATTATAGTGTCCTCGCATGTCTGTCTGTAAACTGAAAAGGAGAGGATAATTATCATTTTGCCAGGCGATTAGTTTCTGGTTAAGGAAGTCATGAAAAAATTCAAATGATAACGAATGACGCAAAGATAGTATCATTAATCTCCCGTCATGACGGCGACAGATACACAACTCCTAAATAGTAGGTCATAAAAAAATTTACATTCTGCATGTGTATTGATGGTTGTGTTTGGATTGTGCCTTTTAACGTTAACTTCCAACGAGGTGGTAAAAGTTTATGTTCATATGTTTCTATAAACACATAAACATTTCTCATGAGTCTATTTTGGTCATTAAATTTTACACTTCCCGTGGATAGGATGTTGAATTTTACAGTGGTGCATGTTATCATCTCCTCAAAGCCAATATGCTTAGTGGCAATCTTTGCCAATGCAAACTTCCACAGTCGGTCACATTTGCTCAGCTGTGCAGCACCATGGCACTGCCTATCCCACAATGTGCAAACAAATTGGACTGTAGAATTGCCCGATGAATACAGGAGAGTGTGAATATGCAGTGAGCGCGCTGCACACCAGCTGGCAAACAACAGGTCAGATACTACTCTTTATCAACAGTCAGAGCATGAAGGAGCCCTAGTGTCTGAAAGATTAACTGGATAGCAGAGAAATACGAAGTGGCTTTAAAGGAGACATAGCACACTCCTAAATTTAATTCCCACATCTCCTTAGAGTGTGCTATTTCAATTTAGCCCCTAAATACATCAGAGACCCTTCATTCCACCATGTCCTTGTACTCCTAGTTTGTTTTCAACCCCATATCAAACTGAGTGTTTCAGCGTCTGGTGCTTCAAATGCAAATGAGCTACTGCAGACTCCCCTCTTTTCCTGTCTGTGCCATGGGTTCCATTATACAGGCTCTGGGGTACATTATCCCATGATGTGTGGATATTTTTGGTGGTGCTGGCAGGTCTGAATGAGGACATGATCGTATAGTTGTGACCAGAGGTGTGTAGAGGAAACAGAAACAGTGCTCAAGTAAAAGTATTGTTACGTTATACTGTCATTCTAATCTTGAGTAGAAGTGCTCTTCAAAATAAGTACTTGAGTAAAAAAGGCTCCTATACAAAACTTAGAAGTAGCCTCTAAAAACAGTGACTAGCATTTAAAATAAACAGTGTTAACAATAAAGTTTTTTTGCATTTAAAATAAATATAAATAAGGGGTAGAAAATGGATGGATAATAAATACTAAAATTTCTACTAATACTACTTAATACTCTTGACAGAAGCCATGACCCGTTGTTTACATAATATTGATAGTGTTTTAAAAGCACACAGAGATGCAAAGGCAAAAATTAAAACTAAAGCATCAAGCCATTTGTTACACACAGCTGTTTGTCTCTCACTGAAACAGTGCCACATACTTCATCTATGCAGGCAACACACAACCACATTCCAGTCCACACGTGATGAAAGGATTTAGAATTCAAAACCTGTGCTTGAGCACAATCAATGAACCAGACACAATCAAGATGTGAATCCAGGTCTCCTGCAACCCGAGCAGACGCGCTAACACTACCCTATAACCTCACCACAGCAGCACAGTGATGATTCATCCATTATCCATGAAGGAGTTATGGTCAACATGGTTAACTGTAAATGTCCTCAGAAACAATTTGTGTCATCTCTGTCCACTTCTTGTCCTGTGTTATTGTTGTGTACCTGACAAATACATTGTCTGACCATAGCAAGTCTCAGCTAGTTTTGTACATAGGCTGTGAGGTTTTCACCTGGGACACCACAGTTCAAAGCCGAGTGTGTGAGCCAGTGAAATACTCCAGTGCATGTACGGGAGTAAATGTATTTGAGTATTTGAGTACTACTCACCTATGTTTGTGACACCACAAATATCAGAAAATGCAGCCGCCTCAGGTCAGTTTTAAAATAAGTAAACTTACTTACTTACTTATACAGTATTTCCCAATGTCTTCTTTAACTATTGCAGACATTTTCGTTATATTTCTTTATAACTACACCTGTGTTAATCATTCTGTGTCTAATCATCTCCGCATCTTCTTGCAGGAGACAACCACAAAGAGAAAATTCAAGTACCACTGAAGGTTAATACACAGATGGGGCAACATTTATATTTGGCACCTGTCAGATTTCAACACCATCAATCTATAGCATCATCTTGACAGAGTAGGAGAGCAGCACACGTTTTCCACAGGATCATAGATGCAGATGTGAGTGACACAAAGGCCACTTTCCTTCAATAAACAGTCTCGTCTTCCACAGTAATACACAAAGGAATCGCAGCCACCAGGAAATCGATTTCATATAAAGACAGACAGTAAAACTAATTAAAATACAGAACTAACAGTCTATGTTTGATTTAGATGATGAGAGCTTCTATATGAGCAAATTGGGTCACACTTCTGCTAATAATGGAGTGAGGAACCAGTTTATTAGAAAGAAAGGAACAGCTACATGGAAAGAAGCATGTGCAATAAGGGTAGACGTAACAGGAAGGTAAATACAAAGCACTGTGCACATGGAACGCAGCTTAAGGAAGCAATTAACGCAGGGTTGAGAAAAAGAAATGAGGACTGGAAATCAGATTTACTGGTAGTACAAAAAACTGTGAAAAGTGATACAAGTGAACATTTAGGCTGAATTAAGGCAAAGTGCATAGCATCCTGTGTACGTATCTGTTTCAGTCGTCTGCGTCAATGAAAAGACTAAAATCCACTTTTACATGCTACTTTTACATTTTCCTAGAGATTGTTTAAATCATTCAGTGTTTTTCAGAGAGCACTGTGCTATGATACATCTGTAGAATTGATGTTGTTAGGTTTGCAAGTCCATTCATAGTTATCCTTCAAAGTCTGTCAGCACTGAAAATGCTGGTTTCAACATATTCTCATAGCCCTAAAGCATGGTTTTTCTACATCTGACTGATGACAAAACAATGTCACAATTACAGGAAAGGTTTAGGTGTAAACACAAATGGAAAATAGGGGAAGAAGCTGAGATAAAGGAGAAATTAAATGGATAAATCCACACAGCATTAAACAACCCAAAATGCTTCTACTAAGAGCTTTGTCATCTAAATAACACCAACTAAACGTCTGAGGGGTATTACACAAAAGTAGAATTAAGAAATTCAGGATAACTGGAAAAGTGCAGCTCGACAAAGTTTGAGCTGTGCATTTAGGCTTAATCAGTTGCACGTTTGTCAAGTCAAAATGAAAAAGTGCAGCTTTGTCAAACCAGATGTACTGTAGATAGATTGGATAAGTGCACATTCACAGAGAACTTAAATAGACATCTGTGATCGATGACAGAATCACTGATCTATTGCAGTAAGAGAATCGAAAAGACATTTCTCACATGCAGAAAAACAGCTTCTCATAGACTGTGGTGAAGACATGAAACATAGCCCACTACTAAATACAGCTGCTGTAAAAAAGAAAGAGAGAAAGCCTGGCAGACAGTAACAGACCAACTGAATGCGTCAGTTGTTGAAAATATCCAGTTGATAATCAACTTCACTGAAACACTACAAGTGTATAGAGAGATTTGGACCCACAATTAAAAGATTAACAGTTCGACCTTAAATGTGACCAGTCAAAGAGCATGTGATAGTCTGTAGCTGTCATGTAGATTAGTTGCACTTTCCTTTGAAGTTTTTAATCCTTACAGCAGTACAGTATGTACCCACGAGTCCATCCACGCTGATCTGCTGGTACCATAGACCCAGTAATATGGGGCACTTCAGGTCTAGTGTTCAAAGCCTTTATACTGCAGAGAAATTAAAACGTTATTTTCTGTATTGTCATCAAATGCACTTTACAACAGGCACACTGACACCATCTCAGTGGAATTATCTGGTCCCTCAGCTACAACAAATCACTGTGGACATTCATATTTATGTGGTACGTGTGGCAGACAGCAGCGTCTCAGTGTTCCGAGATGGGTGAACTGAAAAGGAAACCTTTTATCAATGACCGCTGTGAGGATGTTGCACCTCTGTGACAAACATATAAGGAGGAATGAAACACAGGTCTGCACCCTAAGAATTTCAGACCATAAATCTCATAAAATTAACAGTAAATTCTCTCAGTGCTCTGGAGTCATCATGCGTTCTGCTGTGCAGCATCACAGCTTCACAGATAACCCTGTTACCATATAAAATAAATGACTAATCCTTAAAGGAATGAAGATATTTATATATTTTTTCAGATCCTTTTTAAATGGCCTGAAAATCACTTAAAGATGGAAACATACATTTTAAAACTCAGCTATTTTAAAAATAGAATATTAAATTACTGTATCTCAGACTGAAATGTAATGTAAGATTCATCTAGGATATGTTGTGTAATATCTAATATTATATCTAATATATGAACATTAGACATAATATTTGATGTATTATATATTTACATATTCAGTAAATGATGTCTGTAAAGGGACAAAATTAATAAATTAAATGAACAAAATCATCAAGAAAATTAACAGAAATAAAGGAAAAAGTATTATATCTAGTATTACACAGTATTGTATCTACCCTATTTGTTTTGAATATTAGTCGCATTAGCTAAAAAAATCCATAATGAAGAAAAAAAAAAGTGTATTAGTCGCTCTGCAGAACAGGTCGCATTTGTTCGGGGAATGCGCTTCAGGCCGAGCAGCCGTGCGCTTCACGCCAGAAGCGAGAGCTCGCGGCTTTCCTCCCCACCTCACCGGGTAAGTGAGGGCACCAACACGTTCGGTGTTAAACTGGTGGCAGGTATGGTTGTTACCGGTAATGTCTACATTTTAAATGGTCAGTAATACAGATGCGGCAGACGCCTCGAGCGACGTCTAGCGGCTGTCAGTGTGACAAACACCCTATACTCAAAATTCTTTAATATACAGATCACTCCGATGTATTTGTCGCTCCCCTAGCCAGACTATGCAAAAAAACGCGACTTGTAATCCAGAAAATACGGTAATATTGCTGCAAAGTCTGATTTTGTGTGACATCTTGCATGTGCCCAATACATTTAGATCTGATGTTGTGTCTCTGTGTCTTTATCATAATCAGCATATTTTTGCAGTCATCAATAGGTTTTAGCAGCAACCTCCACAGCTGAGCCATGAGTTAACGGCAGAAGACTGAAAATCTGCAGTACCTTCAGTGTCCACTGGCGGCTGGTTCCAAAAGTAATTCAATCTCCATTGAGTTTATGCTAATATATCTGAATAATCATGTTTTTAACCAGGTACAAAGAAATGGATCTAGTCTCTCTTGTTTATTTCTACCTTGGTAAACACTGTATGGAGGGGTGACTTTGTATATAACGCATCCATTTAGGTGATCCCAGTGCTATGTAATGGATGTGATCTCAGGTGCACTCCCGAATCAAACTGAAGGTTATTTTTGGATCAGAGTGGTAGGCAGTGGTGCCAATATGGCAGAGTCCAGAGGCTTCTTGTTTGACAGCTCTTTAGAAACCTAAGGAGAACAACACTGAGGGTTTGTCCATCTTTTATAAACAGTTTATGGTTTTAACTTAATAGGGATATGTTTTCCAGCTACATTATGGACCTAAAATTACATCAAAACCTACTGATGCAGATTAACATAGTAATAAAAACATAATCACAAATTATCCTTCTGCCTCTTTTACTGACACAAAAATCTCTCACATGAGAGCAGATTCTGCTTTGGCCGGGTCTCTCCATATTCGCCTGTATGTTTGAGCACGTGGCCTTTTTGCATGCACTTGTTGCTAAGTGCTTGCAGGTGAGCAGAGAGCTTGGCCAATAGGCTTGGCCTCTCACACACACACACAAAGACCTCTCTCTTACACACATACACTCCACGGCACACAGAGTACAATAGAGCCAAGAGGCACAACACAGTTCAACGAGGTAACCTGTTGAGTATCCAAGTGAAATACATATAGCAAATATATATTATAAATCTGATCACAAATGTTATCCAGCAGTAAGTATTCCCTGTAGCTAAAAGTTCCGTGTAACCTCAAAGGCCATAACACTGACAATTTTTAACTGTGTATAATGCTGATTTTCCTTCCAATTTACATCAGAGCTTTGTTTCAGTTCAACAAGCAACACCATCTGTCCATTATCATCACCAATAGGCTGCATGGCTATAAATAGAATAGAAGGGAATACGAGAATGTGAGACATAATTGCATATGGGAATATTTAATGCACAAGAGGCCACATAAAGGTCACAGTCACAAATGTCATATTTGCTGTGTTTTATTACGACATGACACGTGATTTTCTATTGTAGCAAAATTTATATTAGGTTTTTAAGGAGGTTAATTGGCCAGTGCGCTAGCATTCTGTCTTCCCTTTCAAAATTTGACATGTATTTTTTAATACATTCTATATAAATGTATCATATCTGGAGAAGGCAGCTTGTCATGCACAATCTAAATTTCTTCCTTTATGACAAATAAGGCTTAACAAAAGTCCCATCACAAATGCTATCTGACTGCACATACTGCAAAGACACAAGCACTCTTGTCTGCTTTCTCTAAGCTCAATCAGCTAATTTCCACCTTCACACAACTGCAACCTGACAAGATCCCCTTCAGTCAGTCAGTTTTAAGGTATCAAACTTGAATAGCCCTCTCTCTCTCGTCTGTTTAGTTCATACTGTACCTCTCTGACAACCTTTCTCCACCCCTTCAAGTCCTCACTTCGGATATACCTGTTGATATATAAATGTAGAGGCTAATTCTTCTGCTTCCAACAAATTAAACAATACTGTGCATCTCATTTGTCAGTATCTCCTGATAAAAATGCAATATCATCCTCTGTATGTGTGGCTTCATGGTTCCCAGAACTGCAGCTACAGTACATAAAGTAAGCAGTTTTTACTCGAGCCCTGCCAGAAGACACAAACTGTGCAGTCTGGACCGCTAATAACACTGCAGGAAAAAACCTGTGCATTGGCTTCACTATTAAATGTATACCTTTTGAATTGTTGGAAAAGCTCCCTTGTCATTGCCAGATGGGACAGTTGTACAATTGTACAGCTGTAAAAAAGCTAAATAACACATATTTAAATTCAATCCATGTCTGTAGCCATTAATGCTTCTCACACTGCGTCACAACAGAGATGTCAATAGCTGATATTCCTGCAGCGGTTAGTTCAACTCCACTGCCACTGTCAGGTACAGCAGCCCCCTGAGGGAGGTGGTGTATTAGTGCATATTAACTGTGTGTCTTGGGATACAGAGATGGTTTACAATGTCCCTGGAGCTTATCATAGTTCCATGCTGTTGCCTAACCTAACAAGGCAGTAAGAGTCACAGTACATGAGCTCATGAATGTCTCGGGGGAAACTCAGGAGGATCACAAGTCAGGCTCTGTTCTCTAGAAAAAACTCAGTCTCACTCATAGACTGTTACAATGCATTGCATCTAATTGGACATTGAGGACAGATGGAGATTCACACTGTGATGCATTCCCAGAACTGATAAAAAGCTGCAATCCCTAAAATTTGTATAAGTTACTGTATGTTATTAACTTAAATATGCTTCTTTCAAGTCAGTTTTAGCTTATTAAAGATTATTGCCACAACTAAAAGCAAATCATATGGGTTTGGCCTCAGATCTCTTCTGATTTCCGTAAGGCACAAACTGATGATGGAGAAAGTTGACTGTGCACGGAGCTCTGCTTGCAGAGATAACTAGTTCTAAAAAACTGACAGTTTAGTTCATTGATGCTGCTCCCAGAGAAAACAACGCCGCACAAAAACACCAGCACAAACATGAAAAATATTGAAATCCTGCATAAAATTTGAATATTTCCCGTTGATTACACAACCAAAGCAGTCCATAGTGTGCTCAAATTACAGTCTGATTGCACATTGAACAAAGCAGTTTTTACTTGTTTTACACCAGAACCTGACAAAGAATTGGTCCAACTCCACACTTAATTTCTCTACCTTGATTCTCCTGCGCGTTTGTTAATGATAGAAGACCCTGGGTTTCAGTTTCCCGATTCATTGTCCGTCAATTTATTCAGCAAGCAGAATCAGCAAGTTACAGGTCTGGGTCAAATCGTTTCCCTGACAATCAACAGAATCATGTCAGTTCGCGAAGTCTGACTCCCTGATTTTCCCTGAAGCAGCAATTTACAGTCTAGCATTGCGTGTGCTATGAATGAAGGTAGATGTCAACTTCTCATTGGTCCACGCATCCAACTCCAGTTCTCCGCCTTCTCTCCTTCCGGACGCTCCTGTCTCCAGTTCCTGTTATCAAAACAGAGCAAACTGCCTAAGCTAATTTCTTCTCTCCATTCTGCAAGTCATTTATATCTTTTCAAGGTCTGTTGATATTTACAGAACCTATATTTACACCCTCTAAAGAGAATCAAATGCAGTTATCAAGTTTTATAATAATAAACATTTGAAGCAAGGCACATATGAGAGAACAGTATAGTACTGTGGTGCATGTGTATTCTCAACATTGGGGTGGGTAAGGGCATTCTCTCCTCCCCTTTTCGTCACTCACTATCACCCCGTGAAACAGACACTGGAAAACAGGTGCCCATGCATTTCACAGCATTTCTTCTCATGGCCTGAACTTTGTTACTGCAAATTGCACTAATTGCACAGCAATAGCACTAATGTTTTCTTCCACTGAAGATTCCATTTTATTATTATTCCACCACTTTTTTGGACCATATCGACTCCCACAGTTTTCGCCCGATTCACACCATTCAAAGACCATGTTGTCAAGCTTGTCCAGGACATTCCGGCTATTGAATTTTGTAAATCTATCTTTTGTACTTTTTGAATAATTTAGGTTTTTTTCACACATTTTTCCCATAAGAAACGAATGGCAAAGTCAGCACCAATTCTGCATTGCGTTTGATCCTTTGATGTTCATTCAATCCTCGGATGCCCTCATGAACTTTTTTAGCAAGTTCAGCTATTTTGCATCAGCAATCCCATGCAAACACTTCAGAGATTGCACATTTTCTAGTTATAAATATGGTATACATATTAAGACAAAAGAGTCTTTTATTATGACTTCAGTCACACAGTCAACTTCTCACGCTCTGAAGCTGATTAAACCTGCTCTAGAAGTAAACAAAATCACAATGCAAGCTTGCAATCTCAACAAATTCTAAAGTGAAAGAAGAAACTGGTTGCATCATTGGGAAAGCTGAACAGGTGTGTGAGTTTTCACTAAATTAATCACTAACAGATTTTAAAAAGAAGAGGCAAGATAGATTATTCATAAGCACATGGCTTTCAAATCCCAACAAACCCTGGCACTCTGAATCTGAAGGAAAAGTTTCATGATCAGTCACGTGAAGGGAATGTTTTGTGCAGTCTATTACAGATGTGACTCTGAGGAGAATGTGTTGGTCAAACAGTCTGAAATGTCTAAACCTTCAGCTATGTTCCCAATATGGCTCAGGTGGGATGTGTTCCTAGTGTTCAGGTACATAGACCAGGAAATGACGGGGAAGAGGGAGCAGACAGGAGAGATTACTTATACAGCATCACTTTCCTGTCTACATTAAAATCATTAACTCGCCGACACCTAGAATTTCAAAATGTCTTTTTTTCATGTACTCATTTATTTTTTACTTTAATGCAGTCGTGAGGGGGGGCACCAGCCAGTGTTCTTTCTCATGCCGGTCCCAAGCCCAGATAAATGCAGAGGGTTGTGTCAGGAAGGGCATCCGACGTAAAACCTATGCCAAATCAAAC
>JAQQAE010012904.1:0-12971 GCA_029823295.1 Pseudamia nigra | reverse complement strand
GGAGACACCAGGCATCTACTCTCACTGCCATTACATGTTATTAAAAGCTGTTTTCACCCTGTTTACAATATGATCATTAACCCTTTAGCTGCCCTACGAAGGTAAACTGACAGGAACAAGGTGACTTTCAATTCACAGGAATTACAAAATGAAAGCAAAATGCTGTAAGGCAGTATTTTTGACTTAAAATTAACACACACAAAAACAGCGAAAAAGAGCAACATAAGAGGCAAAGAGTGAGGAAAGTGAATAAAAGTGAACAAAATCAGAAGAAAAAAAGAGCAAAAATAGAAGAAAATGAATAAAATAAGAAGCGAAGTGAACAAACCAATCAAGAAAATGAACTAAATTAGATGCAAAAAGAAAAAAATGAACAAAAACAAATGCCATGACACAAATCAATCAAGACGTTGCTATGAAATGAACAAACGAGGAAAAATGAACAAACCAATCAAGAAAATGAACTAAATTGGATGCAAAAAAGAAAATCACCCAAAGCAACCAAGAAATTTCTGAGAATGGAACAAAACGGAAGAAAAAGTAATAAAATAAGAAGCAAATAAATAAATGAACCAAATTAGATGCATGAGAATGAAAATAAACAAAAAATAATTAATATGATGCAAAATAATCAAGAAGTTACTAAGAAATGAATGAAAAAGAAAAATGAACAAAAACGAATCAAAACCTTCAAGTTGTGTTCATTCATAATGTTGCTTTTCCACATTATAAAATACATAAAAAATGCATAATTAGCATTGTGTTTCACTCGCCTGTAAATAATTCAATCATTTTCAACCACTTCCTTGTCCAAAATAAGTTACATTATTTTAAGGATTGTACCGCAAGGCTGAAACTGTTACATCCCCCATTTTTTAAAATACTTCTTGCATGAAAGGGTTAATAGGATACAGTGTTTTCCCTGGAATTTATAAGAAATACTCCATGCCTTCTTGAAAACATTAAATAAAAGCTGCAGTGATTTTTGATTTGTCAAGTTTGCTTTATCAATAACTACAGTGTTTCCAGATTAATAAATGCTCAGATCTCAATAAGGTCTACATTTACAGAGGTCAATATTATTAGGAATGTTCTGATAAAAATCTGGTTCTACTTTAAACAAATAGAGAAGAAGTCAGGGGAAAAAAATCAACATTTTCAAAAACACATTCAGAAGAAATGGCAGAACTGAACTGTAAAGGAATCTAGCATGTTTTTTTTGTTAAAATTCTGGCACTGTTTTAAATACACATACAGTTGAATTGAAATTTTAAACAGCAACGGAGGAAAAAATTCAGAAAAAAATCATAGGGGAGCCAATAGTTTTTACCTCAAAGGCACATTATTACTAACAATATTTACTTGTAGAATGGTTAAATCTTAAATTAGATGAGAATTAGCAGTGATACTTTTTTGTTTTTAAATGGTGAAACACCTAATTTAAATGTGATCTGTATCCAGCTCCATATGTTGATGGCGCCATACTATAAAAATCCATCTATTGGGATGTCTATATAAACTCTGTCATGTAAAATAAAACCTGCAAAAATCTGAACTTGCGTGACAGACATCTGGAAAAACTAGAAGTTTTGATTTTCTGTGATTTGTGACGTCGCAGGTTATACAGTAACTAGTTAATCTTAAGTGTATTAGTCCCACCCCCGTGAGCCAGCAAAACTCTATATTTTGAAACTTGACAACTGACAATATTTCTCAGGTTTTTCGGAAAACTGTCAAAAACTTCATTATTTCGTGTTCACAGTAGTATTGTGAGATTGACCCCAGGTCACCTTATGAATGATCTGTGATTCAACCAATCAGGGTGTCAACTTGAGCTCCTGCTCTTAAAGAGGGAGTCTATGATGTTGACAAACGAGCTAGTAGTCGATTGTACATGGGAGCCTGACATAAACAGGTGACCTCCTGTTTTTTTTAACATGGTTTACAGCCTCACAGTTGTCAAGCTAGTATGTCTGTTCTTTTCTTACCTGTAGCAGATGTTGAAGGAATCTGAAATGCATCGTCTCTCTTCAGTCATCCTGTGGTTAGATAAGCTACAGGCGATCGCTCCCTAGTAGTTACCGCTATGACAGTTTTCAACTCCGCGAGTGAGTGCATGAGCTCGTGTACCCAAGCACTTGTAAGTCATGTTGAAGGCAGGTCACCTGTCTAATCATTTACAAAGAGTACGTTTAAAAAAAAAAAAAAAAAAGAAGAAGAAAGAAAATAACAAGATGGAACAAAATAAGCAACAATGATTTTCAGGGACAACTTAAGCTTTTCAATGACTGGAAAATTGGTCAACATTTTCCAGGTTTTCCAGGATGTGTGGGAACCCTCATTTCAACAAGTACGGTATTAAGTGTCAGCTCACTATGAACTTAAAATGTTTTGAATTGTTTGGGTCCAAAAATCCTAGATGTAGCGCATATAAACCAGGTTTCATTCAGCTGCACAGAACAAATGGTTTGGATTGTTTGGGCTACTTCTTGCCACGGAAATGGACGGCACGCTAAATATGGAGTTTTACCTGCTGAAGCCATTTCGTTCAGATTTTTATGTGTTTATGCTATGCACTTGTATTTTTACTTAGAATCCCACAACAACAAAGGGTGAATTATTTGTAAGTACTGCTCCTGTAACAGTTTTAGCATCATGTTAATTCATTGTGCATGGTCATTATAAATGAAAATAAGGCGGTCTAAGATTTTTGCACAGGACTGTAACCAGTATGAAATGACATTTGGAAACCATGGAATATTTTTGTAACTGTAGGAATCAATACAAAATCATCATCATACATCAATGCAGATCTAAACGCATATGTAAAAGTTCTATATGCCCTTTAAATCTATTTAAGTGTGTATTAATGATCAGATCTGAATCAGCTAATCAACGGTCATCATCAAGACACATTTATGTATCTGTTTTTTATTTACTAGTACTCATTTTGTATTTTTGAATTGTGTTATTGCTTACTGCTATGTTTTAAAGCTCTTTTTAGTTGTTTTTTGTGCAAATAAAAAATGAAGAGAAATTCAATCTCGAGCACTTCTAAGTCTCATCTGTGGCTTGCAGTACATCCTGTTTTTGCACGTACTACCCAGGCAGCTGATGGTGACAGACATAATCATTTCCATGGATTGGGGGTGAAATTTCAATCTCCATCAGTTGACCATAAAAGTGGTGTATATAAAAGACACTGGACACACAGTTAAACCAATGTGGTGTTATTAAAGATCTGCAGAAGCTATTATACATTTGTTAAACTATGTCCTTCATTACACTTTCTATTATTAAAAAAAAATAACACAAGAGCCTCAGATTTAGTGTTTACATAAATGATTTATGTACAGATTTTCAAGATACCGCATGAAAAAAATGCAAATAGCCGCCATGGAAAGTTATATGTGCAGCCCCGACAACAACAGGAGAGCATTCACCTTCACTTGTCCAGACAGATGTTGAATATAAAGCTCAGCTAACAGAAAGCAATGAACCATGAACATGACCTCAATATAATAACATTAGAATATATTAGTATGACAGGTAATCATGAAGACTATATCAACTCTAATCATGAAGACTACCGTATATCAAAATAGATGTCAAATGCCCTCACATATTCCCTGATGTACAATTTGGTTTTTCCGTTAATGGTTCAGCAACTTAAAAATACAGAGTGAAGACAAAGAGTCAAGACACGTTTCCCTTTTGGCTTGACTTGAAGGCGTTATCTCCAGAGAGACATTAAACATCCAAAAGTACCACCCTGATTTTATTCTCTAAACATTCTCAAACTCCACACGGCCACTGAAACAGAACTCGCACAGAGACATCACATTCTTCTTCATCTAGGTGAATTTTCCAGAAATGCTCCACATCCCCGTCGATGCTCCACCTGTACTTACACAGTCCGTGCTTTCGTTTCCTCGGAGTTCAGTAGTCGATGCTCCGTAGGGCAGCGATAGTAGAGGCCAGTCGTCGAGGCAGGAGTTTGGCCGTCTGTCGGTATTCTTCTGGTTTGGCCCTGAGCAGGGTCACGATGTGCTGCAGGGCACGGGAGGGCTGCAGGCCAAGAGCATCCATCACGTTGCTCAGGTAATCTGTGGATCAGAGTAAAAGTTAGCTTACAATGTTTATACACATTAATCAGTCTGGGGGAAATAACCTCATTCAGGTTCAGGGTGGAAATCCTAATTTAGACCAAGGCTAAAAATATCAGTTAAAGGTTGCAGTGGAGAGAAAAAAACCATTCTAAGCTAGCTGACGGCATTGCTGATGACTGGGACAGGGGTCTGCGCGCCACGGCTCCACACCCACAGGTGGCGCTAAAACCCATTATCCAACTCTAAAATGTGTTACCTGTCCATCCATGACACCCGTCTTACGATCAGAACCTAAAATACGTTGTGCACCTATTTATTGTTAAGTGGCCACTTTGTTTTGGGGATTTCTCTTAATTTTATGGGATTATTTTGTTCCTTTCTTGATCATCTGTGGATATTTTGTCATTTTCCACATCAGGTTACACATTTTTATTTGTTATTTTTCTTCATTTTCATCACTTTCTGTTTATTATTCTCTGCGGTTTTTACTAATTTTGTACATTTCTTTGGTTCTGTTTCTACATTTTGATTATGTGGTTTATTTACTACCTTAATGCTTTCATTTTGTGAACACTGCATTGCTGTTTGTGATTATTTTGCACATTTTTTCATCTTTTATGATCATTATGTGGAGTACATTCTTAATTTTTTCTCACTTAGTTTGTTTTAATTTTTATCCCACTGTGGATGTTTTGTTCATATTCTTGATTATTTTGATATTTTTGTATTTTCTGATTATTTTGCACACAAAAATCAACTCCAATTCACAAAATAACTTTGTATATTTTACAGTGAAGTAGTAAAATAAAAGGAAAATCACTGTATAATGTAGATATATTAGCCTGGTCCTGGTGAGATTTTTTCAGTGGCTCCAGAAAGGGACATTCCTTAACTTTCTTGATAAAAAGGGCTCTTTTGAGTATTAAAGGTTGCAAACCTCTGGGCTAGGACATTGTGCTGTATAGTGTTTGATTTAAGGAATCCGACTGCAGAAAATGACTCACTTATCACTGTACTCCTTTATATTTTAGGATCCAGTCATAACTTTTTGACTTATGTTGTGAAGAAACATAAATAAACTAAGACCAACAAAAACAAACTCCTTGGTGGAAATAATCATGTTTTAATCCATGCATAATCGCATAAAAACCTCTCCGATACTTTAAAATGAGCTGTTTACATCTGCAGAGGGAGCAGGGCATTTTCAATAGCCCACTGAATTTCTAAGAAGCTCGGTAAACTTCTTCTTAAATTTATCTGTTTTATAGTGCAATGAATTCAACATTAAGATACACCTGACTATTTTTAGATTTAACCAGAGTTCCTAAAAGCCTAGGATGGATGAACTGGAACAATCACGGGCTCAAACAAAAGCTTTTCACATTTATATCAGCCACCACAGCGGAGGGTGATGCGAGGGGTTTTCAGTCATTTACAAGATATTCCTACATGTTGCACCTCTAATCATTTCCTGTGATCATTAATAATGACATATTGGTTTTGTACCCATTGTGATATTTTCTCGTCTCTACAGTGATTTTACAGCGTGGCACATTTACCAATATCTGTGGCTAGCTGTTTAGTGGAATGAGGACTCAGCTGGGGGATGAGTAGGATGGCGTCGCAGTACGTCTGCATCGTAGCCCGAGCAATGGAGCCCAACCAATAGTCTGCTGTGTTGTCCAGCTCTGCTAGGTCATCACCTGAGACACAAGTTCAGTACAACAGCTTATAAAAGGAACAAGAGTCAGTGGTGTCAGAACAAAAGGAGCTATTTTAGAATAAATGATGCGTCAAAGAGAAAAAAGGAAGCTGAAATTGAGAATTAAGATCAAAATGATAGAATTTTTGCTTCAGAAAAGTTTAAACGTACAGTATGAAATTTCTGCTGCCAGGTGTAGGTGACATGAAATAGTGTGGGATCATGAGAAACTGTTTTCATCACTGTTGTGAATGAAAATTTGTTTTGACTCAGACTAAGTTGATTTTCACAGATAAGCAATTAGTTTTTTCATGTTTGATGATGTACATTATAGGAGCCACAAGCAATATTAACCATTAACATTAGAAAAGAGGATATAACACTCGTGATTCAAAAAAATGGACTGTTATATTAAAGGCACATTCGACAACGCTGGCAAACTAGCTAGTAGCCCGTGGTTTCTTGCGGTCCACTGTAAATGATTAGACAGGCGACCTACCAGTCAATTCAAATTATTGTCATAGTGGTAGCTACTACAGAGCTAACACCTGTAGCTTATCTAACCACAGAATAACCAAGGAGAGACATCCTGCATTTTGGATTCCTTCAACATCCGGTACAGGTTAGAATAGACACACTAGCTTGACAACTGTGAGGATGTAAGCCATGTTGACTGACAGGTTGCCTGTTTAATAATTTATATCAATCCACCACAAATGATCAGCTACTTAGTAAGTTTGCTAGCATCATACACAGCACCTTTAAAAATATATAATTTTCTTTGAATTTGAACATTGTTGAACACAATGTAGACAAAACAAAATATAAAGCTTAGCCCCAGTTATTTTAGATATGCAATGCAGACTGGTATAACTATTGTTAGTGGTGTTGGGTTGAAACCACATAAAGTCAAAGCATGAAGTCCTGAGAAAGAAATTGAGGAAATGATGAAAATTAAGCTCTGATGGGCAGCAACCTTGCTCTGGTGGGAAAGGCAGCTTCCCAGCATGCAAAGCCAACTCTAGTGCTGGATCCTCCTGTGTCACAAATGGCTCCAAGTGCAGAGGTAGAGACATCAGGTACTGACCAATCTGGAAGAGGAATGTGGACACACTCAACTTGATACATAGAAATTTGGTAAAGACACAGCCGTATAAAAAGGCTGACAGTTTGACATTAAATAGTGGCTTAAACTGTTAAGACTTTTTTGTATTTATTATTATATTACTGCTTATATTCAAATCAAGCTGAACTAACATTTGTGATATATTCTTGTGGCGAGAGGCTGAATGTAGGCAAGTCTTCTGTGTAGCTCTCTCCAAATCCAGGTGCCTCTTGACTCTGAATACAAAGAAGGGGAATGTTTCACGTGAAAAATGAAATAAGACTCCTCAAGTATGCTTAAATGCTCACACAGACATTTGTGCAATCCAAATGCTCTCAGCACTCATGCACTCAAATCCTCTCAGCTCAAATAGTGTTTTTCAAATCAAATAATCAAGAAACATGAGACTTAATGACCTCCATCTTGGAGACGAGGCAGAGCTGGTGTTTGATCTGCAGGAAGACAGAATCGAAGGCCAGCTGGTTTGCCTGCTGGTTGAGTCTGGTCAGAGCTGCTCTGGACTCCACTAGCAGGCTGGAGTTACCTGTGCCTTTCTCCTGCAAGATGAGGGACAAAAGACCGCTAAAACAAGCTGAGGTGGTCCCATTGTAAAGATAACACAAGCAAGTTCTAGTAAGAAACTCATTTTGTGACACCAAACTTTGCTCTTTACCTTTAAAGAGTAAAGCACTTCCATGAGGTTGTTGTATTCTGCCATGTTTCCCCTCTGCAGATAGTTATACTCCTGCCAGGGGTTTTTGGTCGTGCTCTTCCTGTCGGTGGAGCTGGCCTCTTGGATCCCCGCCAGGCTGCGTGGGCTGTAAGACTCTGACAAGTACTTACCCGCTGTGCCCAGTATCCTATAGGAGGGATTTGTTCATGCAGTTGCTTAACATTTGAGAGTCATGCTGTTTCTGGATATAAAAGGAAAGCTTGAACTTTAAGAAATAAAGCTTTTCTTACTTGTTTGACAGCTGCTGCTCAAAGGCTCCACACTGTCTAAGAAGCTCCCCACAGGTGGCAATAATCCTAGAAGACAAAGTAAAGTATTAGTACATCTAGAATATTGTAATCACTTGACTGGACCCTGGCTCTGACACAGTTTTGGTCCATCCTGCCTTATTTATTTCTTCATTTTTATCCATTATAAACATGTTTACTGTTCTTTGTTCTTACATGTTGGGCTGCATTATAAAGACCAAAGTAATACAGTTAAGTCCAGTAACATGGATCATATTGTGTTTGTTATTTACACTGATGTCATGATGATAAATACATTACAAGTCAAAAGTTTGGAGACACATTCTCTATTGTTTTTTCTTTTTAAATCATTTTCAACATTGTACATTAATACTAGAGACATCCAAACTGTGAAAATATACGTACAGAATTATGTAGTAAACAAAAACTGTTAAACAACCCAGAATAAATTTTTGTTTTACATTTTCCCAAGTGGCCACATTTAGCTTTGACCACAGCTTTGCACACTCATGGCATTCTCCCACCAGATTCATGATGTAGTCACCAGAAACAGTTTTCATTTCACAGGTGAACTCTATTAGTGCTACTACAACTACTGTACACATCCATATTATCACAAGAGTCACTCCTCAAGTAAAAAGAAAAGACAGTCCATCAATACTTTAAGAAATGAAGGTCAGTCAATTTAAAAAATCTCAAAAACTTTGAATGTGTACACAAGTGCAGACGCCAAAACCAGGAGGACTGTCTCAGGAAAGGAAGATCAAGAGCTACTTCTGCTGCAGAGGATAAGTCTATTAGAATTACCAATCTCAAAAATCAGGGAGGTCCTTCATTTCTTAAAGTGTTGATGGACTTTCTTTTCTCTTTAATTTTTTTGTGTTTTTGCCATAATAATAGCAATGTACAGTAATTGTACTAGCACCAAAAGGACAATTAACTCTGTACCCATCCTTCCTCTGCACAATACAAGCTATTATTAAATCTAAATTTGGCTACTTTGGACAATCAAAAATACAAAATAGGTTCTGTGTCAACACTTTTTTGTTCACAACATAATTCCATACATGATCTTTCACAGTTTGGATGTCATCAGTATTAATGTACAATGTAGGAAATAATTTAAAAAAAAACACACTGAGGGAGAAAATGTGTGAAAATCTTTGACTAACAGTGAAATATTCTGCTCCAGGTGTTGTATTTAGACAATGTGCATGATGATGTGGATTCCGTCAAAAATAGACTAGGCGTGTATTTTTAGCAGAGCAGAACAGGATACTTCTGAAACACGTCAGGGTGGGTGCATCGTCTGATGGAATCACAAGCACTGGCTACCATGGCTACAGTGAAATCCAGTGTCTGTGTTACAGCTCTACATTTGTCAAATGAGAAAATGGAGTATTAATCTAATCAAATGATCTCAAACAGGAAAAAAAAATAAAATAAAAAAAATAAAAAAATCAGTAACCTGACAGAGTTCTGAAAGGCTGTCCAGTCCTCCTGGAAAACAGATGAGCTGGGTGCATCCTCTAGCTTACACTTCTTCCTGATGGACTGCAGTGTTGTGGAGAAGTCAGACACATACCTAGAAAGAGCACAATGTTAATGCTGAATGCATAAGTCAAAGTATACCGTAATTCAAACATATTTAAATTAAGGTGATTGAATCTCATCATGAACAGTGACTGTAAATAAACAGTACAATTATGAATTAAAGGAAAGTATCATTACTTAGTGAAAAGCGCTTTAAGGGCTTTGAGGAGTCCACACACTGCCAGTCCATCAGTCAGTTTGACACAACGGTCCACAGCAGCACTGGCCAGGCCAAACAGCTTGCCTACAGAGTGGCTCAGCTCCTCCACACAATCAATAACTTCTCCATGTTCCTAGGGAGGAAAGAGAATACAAATGTGGCAACAACAGGCACACAAAATGTGCAGACAACTCTATTAGCTAATGGAAATATACTGTATGTAGGTGTGTGATCTTACTAAAGGTACAGCACTGATCTGGATGAGAAGGTGAGCTTCCTCCAATTCTCCGTACTGGAGTTGATAAGGTTTATAGGGATCATATAATGCACAGACCAACTCATTCACCTTGAGAAGGTTATTCTCACCTGTGGAGGAAGCACAAGCAAAACATGAGGACATAACACATCCATTTTACATTTCCTACAGTAAAGTCTTGGCTTTGCACAGACCCAGTCGTGGCAGCATGGCAGCCTCTAGGCTGTGTCCAAAGGTAGACATTGTGTGATGTAGTTCAAGCAGGGTGTCGAGACGCTGTTCCTGTGCTGCACGCTCCATGGCAGTGCTCAAACACACAGGGATGGATGGTACCATGGCTCCCAGAGTCTGGATCAGCAACACTGTAACCACCTCATATGGATTCTTGAACACCTGTTAGGTATCACATTAGAGTAAATGTTTATCTTCATGAAAGGGTTACTGAGTTACACCATGTAAATCCACACTAATATTCCACTATTATTCCAAAATACAATGTTCAGTCTAGATTTTCTGAATTAAGACTTTTTTTAAATGAAGCATTTCATTTAAGATGAAGGCTAATGTGATACCATTCAGCTTTTAAAGGTACTGCTTCATACAGTGCACTGAAAATATGAATCTCAGTTGGGGTTTTATTACAATTTGTGATACACAGTAGTTTATAAAGTTTCTGATGAGCTCTCTCTGCACTGTACACAAACTAACCAGCCACAAACCTACAAAGCTGGGGTAGACGAATCCCTAAAACTAGGACAAAAAGGTCTACTTTTAAACATTAAGATGTGGATATCAGTAGTGTAATGGTACTAGTCTGTGCAGTCCACTCTTACAACATGATTTTTGAGATATGGACAAATATTGTGCCACTGACCTTTTCAAAAAGTTATTTGAAAGAATAAAAGATTGAGGCTGTGCAACATTTCCACCTCTGGGAAAATTCTGAAAAACTTCAATTTTGACGCAAGGCCGAAAAACAGCACTAACAGGTCCAACACTGTTTCCAAATTTTGATGAGGTAACATAAGCTAACGGCAATGTTAACTGCCTATAGAGCTATAACAGTAGCGGAATGTTCATTTTTAAGCTCCATCACATAAGAGGGTGAGGGCTAAAACATGTGGGATCAATAAAGTATCAATCAATCAATCAATATTTACCTGGCTGCTCCACTGGAGTTGAGTGTGCCATGTAGAAAGCAAGGTGTCATAAAATTCGGCCAGCTGCTGGTTCAGATTAAGCTCGCTCTGAGAGACATCCTGCCACATACTTATCAACTGACCCTGAAGACAAATCATAGAGACAAATCAAAACTCAGGCACAATCAGACCCAACATGGGAAATATAAACAGTGCTTTATGAAAAATTTATTTCCTGTAGATAAATCCTTTAATACCTACTTTATGACACTTGTAGTAGTACGCAAGGAGCTGCGGCATTCTATCAATTTCTGTGAAGACTTTAACAAACAACTTGGCTTGGTCTGTAAACATAATGAAGACAAACAACTAGAGTTGAGAATGTATACCATTTCCTAAAAATAAATACCAATATCACTCAAATCTACAATGAATACTAAACAAACCTTTCTTAACTCGGTCTTACCTATAGACATGGAATTAAAGGTTGCAACTATTTGTGGGCTCGCCAGAGCTTCCAGTCTGTTTTTAAGAGCCTCCAAGTGGACACACTTCTCAGAGTAGTCTGGTGTGTCTACCAGCATGGCCAAGCTGTTCTGCATGCTGGTCAGCTTGGAAGAAATCAATGCAAGGTCCTGAAAATCAGAAATTAAAAAGACTTGAATGAATATGCCAAATGTTGGTACACCAATAGACATACTGGGTCATTCCATGTCTTTTCAACAAATTTTCAGGAAATAACATGCACTTGGGTCACAAAAAATTATGAAATTTTCACCGGTTGTTCCTTATTTATCCAACAGACACACTGTGACATTTTAGTTTGCGTGGATGGATACTTTTTGAGATAGAGCCAGTTTAGTTTATTGAGGACGGTATGTCGATTTTGACACATCCTTATTTTTCTTCCATTTTCAAGTGTCAATATCTCAAGAACTACACCAGATAGGAAACTGAATTTCAGTACGGAAATACACCTCCATCTACTCTCTCAGAATGTACAAAAAGATCTGTCAGATACCATAACTGGTGGGCATGCCAGCCCTTCAAAAATGGAAAATAAATAACTCGAGTTTCATGGTTGACCATGTTTGGGCCTTCAGAAAGCAACTTAGTATGTGCCCCAGCGTCCTGCTTTTTTCAGAGCTTTGAGATACATGCACGGACAGCTCAAATCATTAATGGTTAGTCAGACTGCATTGGTTTCTGGATAGCAGCCTCTCCAAATCTGTCAGATTTTCATTCTCCCATAACTGCATGTGGGAATGTATGAAAAAAAAAAATCTGATCTTTGTTTTAATTTAAAGTTCAAAGATTACTCTTTCTTGGGATATAAAAAAATTCTACATGGGATTGTCTTCCTGAAACAACCCTCTTCATTTTTCCAAGCTTGGGACCAGAACTAGAAGTATACTGGCTTGTGACTATTAGTGGCTAGATTTCTGATTAAACGGATACAGGAAAAATTAAGCCTGGGTTGTTTTACCTGTGTTTTGAAGGTCTCCTCAATATCTGCACTCAGTGTGCTCCATTTGTCTGCCTCCTGCAATGCTTCAGCTGCCAGCTGCATCCGACTCTTCACTTGGTCAATCTCCACCAAGACCTGGCAAACAATTATAAATTATGTCCAACAGGCCACCTAACATATTTCACACAGTTTACGCCCAGCCTATTAGAGTGCTTATTATAAATTACACTGAATATGTACTGTATTCATGCACTACGATGAACAGATACGGTCGGGCACTCACACACCTGCATAGATTGCACAGTGTCCTGCTCAAACTTCCTGATGTCTTCTTTGACCAGGACCATTTGCTCCTTGAGGAAAGAAGCCTCTTGTTTCAAAGCCTCCACATCTCGAAGCACTCTGGGCATATTTTGGAGGGCCTGATTACTGCTCTCTATACAAATACACATAACAAT
>JAQQAE010012903.1:0-12972 GCA_029823295.1 Pseudamia nigra | reverse complement strand
CTCCATGCCCAGGAGAGTTAAGGCAGTGCTGGAAAATAATGGTGGCCACACAAAATATTGACACTTTGGGTATTTTTACTAAGGGGTGTACTCACTTTCGTTGCCAGTGATTTAGACATAAATGGCTGTATTTTTTGTTATTTTGAGGGAACTATTTTGAGCTGAACACTGACTACTTTTCATTGTGTCAACATGTCATTTCTTCAGTGTTGTCCCATGAAAAGATATAATTAAATATCTGCAGAAATGTGGGGGGTGTACTCACTTCTGTGAGATACTGTAAATGATGGTTTGAGCACAATCAGTGTACGCATTTTCTTGGGCATAACATTTGCGGCAAAGATGGACCTTAGGTTCTCACCTCTGCCCCTGTTCCTCACATTGACCGGTGAGCCACCAATCCCGTGGTCCCGCTGGCACAAGCCATTTGTAACATTCACAACAGCTGTCGGGCAATCAGATGCTACCAACAAATGTAAAAAAGCTATGCTGATCCACAGCCTGGGGAGCGAGAGACAACGCATCTTCCGTACTTTTGGACCCGCAGTCATATGCAAACTGTATCGACTTTCTGCACAGACATTTTGCAGTGCCACAGAGCATCATTGTCCAGTGGCTTATCTTCGGCCAGCAGGGTCAACAGCCGGGTGAGTCAATACCCCATTATGTAGCTGGGCTTTCGGTTAGCCTTTACAAGTTTAACTGTTTAGAAGAGGAGATTTGGGACCAGCTAGCAGAGCACATGACTGATTCAAAGTTGTGGGGAAAGCTGTTTATGTTGCAGGATGACCTGCTGCTGTCCAAAGCTGTGAAGATAGCTTTCTAGTTTGACTCTGCTACTCTGTTAGTATCGCTGCTAGCTGAGGTTGACATAGCTCCCTTGCACTCCACCCCACTGGCACAGACAGTGGCCCTGGCAGCACAGCCTGTGAACCCTGCTATGTCCTACATGGACCTTGTGGCTCTTACACTCACCCACACTTTCACCAGCTTGCTCAGCTGCAGGACAGCGATGCCAGTGCTGCAGTAAATTGAATCATTTTGCCAAGGTGCCACTCCAAGCCCATCCCCATGGGCCCCTGACTGTGCTCATCCCGACCATCAAGCCCAACCACCATCCACTCTGTGGGCTCCTATGCTAAACCATTCCAGTGGTGCATGGTGGAGCTTGACAGGATGTGCCTGCCATTGTTACTGGACACGGCTGCATCCAGATCTCTGCTCAACGAGTCCACAGTCTGGCAGCTCTTTCCCCAAGAAGACAATCAGAGCAGATGCAGAGGAGCTCTATGGCTACAGCACAACAGAGTAGGGATGGTGGGCACCATCACCATCTCTGTGCGCTATGGCTCCAGGGCTCTCCTGACATTCACCTTTCAAGTGTCCTGCCATGGTGCCAACCTCCTGAGCTTTGACCTGTTCTGTACCCTGGGCTTCTCGAAGACAACATGGGCACCACCGTACTGACAGTGACCTCATGGTGGCAGCATGGCTGGCCATCACTCTTCACCAGACTAGGCTGGAGGTGGTGAAGAAAAAAAAGGGGCGGCATACGCCTCTGCATTGACATGGATTGAGGTGGTGGTCCCAGACAAGTATCCACTACCCACAGTGAAAGAGCTGTCTGCTAAATTACATGACTCAACGGTCTTCTCCAAGCTCAATCTTTTCCAGGGCTACCGGCAGGTTCCCCTATACCCTGACAGCCGCAACCTTACTGCCTTTGTTACCCACATGGGGGTCTTCCGGTACACCAGCATGCCTATTGGCCTGAGTTTCCAGAAGATTATGACCACTATCTTTGCTGGAATCTCAGGCATAGTTGTGTACTTGGATGACATCGTGGTGCATCAGGTGATGCCTGGCCTGCATGATGACTGCCTTTCCTGGGTGCTTGACATGCTTACCCACCATTATGTCACACTGAATGATGAGAAGTGCAGTCGTTGCAGCATCCATCATCGCGTTTGTGGGGTTTTGCTTGAATGCGGATGGCCTTAGCCCACTCCACTTGAATGTCGACACCATCTTGCACCTGCCTGCTCCCCCTCCCTGGGGATGATCACCTTTTACCTGCATTTCCTTCCCTGCTACTCTGAAACTACAGCACCACTACGTGCCCTCCTCAAGCAGGATGCGTCTTGGTCCTTGACCACTGCATGCTCTGCCACAGTCCACCAGCTTAAAGTGCAGCTTACATCTCCACCTATGCTTGCCCACTTTGACCTGCAGAGCTCCATGTTTGTGACCTGTATTGCTTCCAATCCTGTAGTCATTGCCATCCCAACTCCAGTGTGAGACTGAGTGCTCAGTGGCATTTGCCTCAAGATCACTTACTCCAGTTGAGCAGAAGTACTCCACGGGAGAAAGAGAACTGCTGGCCTGTGTCTGGGCATGCAAATGATGGCAAATGTACCTGTATGGGCAGCACTTCATACTACGAACAGACCACCGAGGCCTCTTGGCCCTGCTAGCCACAACAGGCTTAGGACATAGGCCACTGTGTCTTTACCAGTGCCTGAAAGGTTGCAGGCATATAACTTCACTACACAGTTTACACCTGGCAGGGAGAATGTAGTAGCACACCTGCACAGGACCCTGTGTTCACCTAGCTCTGCACTTTTATCCAAGGGGGATGGCCAGCCAAGGTTCCAGAGTAACTTGCATCCTTCCACCGCATCAAGGATGACCTCTCCTGCTGGAATGAGGTCTGCATTGCAAGGGGGCTGTGCACAGTGGGCCCTGGTCTGGTGGCCAGGCATTGACAGAGACACTGAGACAATGGTGAAAGACTGTATAGCTTGCCTCACCAGTGGTAAGACAGGCCTGTCCCCACCTCCACCTTTGCCACTTTGGGTCCATGGCGCTGGTGGCCTCTAAGTGGCCTGAGGTGCTGCCTGTTGGGTCTGTCACCACCAGGGTGGTTGGCAACTTATGGTCCTCCCTATTTGCCCATTGGGGCATGCCCGGTGGGCAATCACCTGGGCTGTTCAGTGAGGCCGATGTGGAAGTAACTTTAAGTTGTAATCCCACCTCTTGGCCACTGGGGAACCATTCGTCTGGCTCCAAGAAGCCTTTTTCCCATAGAGATACATTGGACTTCAATCTGAAAAAACCAAGCAAATAAATTTTTGTCATGAGTCATTACAGTCTCAGATGTATTATTTGGACCCTCTAATACATAATGTTGTGGTCCATCTTTAACTTTTTGCTTCATTTTTAAGATATTACTGCAAATAATCAAAGAAATCACTGAGGGTCTAGCATATCAGAACTGCCTTTTATCACCCCAACGGAGGGGTGGAACAGTTCAACCAGACTCTGAAGAACAGGCTCCGAGCACATCTGGCAGATGGCCTCCCATTCTCATCAGCACTGCAAAGCACCTTACTTCACTATAGTGCAATCCCACATGCCACAACAGGCAGCTCTCCTGCTCTCCTGATGCTGGGACATGAACTGCTGCTGCCCTTGGACCGTCTGCATCCTCCAATGGGACATTCTCCAGTGACAACACCCTCCCCAGCTGACAGCGTGGCAAAACAGCTGAACAGCATGAAGCAGCACTTTGACAGGAAGCGTTGGGTGAAGAGTCCCACACTTGCTGTGTCAGACTGGGTCCGAATCCGCTGACCCAACGGGCCCACAAACTGCTCTCATTCTGGTCTGTGACACGATAGATTATGGCACAGCTGGGAACTGCCACCTTTTGCCTGATCAGCTGCCTCAGACGAGTGCTGCCACCATCCTCCTCTGATGAGGTAGCTGCAGCTGACATAACAAAACATAACAGCTACTTTGGACAACCTAAAATATGAAACATGTTCTGGGTTGGTTCCGTGCATGTTCTTTCACAGGTTGGATATCTTCAGTATTAATGTACAGTGCTGAGTATGATAGAAATAAAGAAAAAAACAGTGAAAGTGAACACTGTATTCGGACCTTTGACTGGTAGTGAAATTTAGGCAAATTTGAAACATTCTTGATTACTGTCTGAGTCTGAAAATAATACCTGTGATAGTGTATATTCATTAAATCATAATACTGATTAATACTGTTCTATTTAGTGATAGAATTGGGTGTGTTAGCGTCTCTGGATACATTTATAGACAGGGCTACCACTGCTAACTTCATTCACAGCATAACACTGGCTCACTAATAGTGCATATTCTGCTATTACACTAATGAATATTGGGTTACTAAGATGATTGTAATAAGTGTAGTAACACAGCTTGATCTCCACTGGTGCTTGTTATTGTTAAGTTGATAAACATGTCTAATGACCTATTCATCATTATTGTAGCCCACAAGTTCAAAGACTCTGAGAAAGTCAGCAATAAAATGAGTGAGAAGTTACTTTGTGCAGATTCATAAAAGCTTTTGGGAGGTGTTAACTGCTCCAGCCAAACTGCATGTTGTAATTTGAACTAGTCTTATGTGAATCAGATGCTTTTCTGGAATAAGTCTTATTTGCATGGAAAGGGGCCTGTGTAAATTTTCACTTATTCTGTTATAAATGTCACAGGAGCAACCTTAATGTTCTTTCCTTGGCAGTGCAGTTTGTGGGGAATTCCAACCTTTGATGTTGGTTAATGAATTTGGCTGCATGTTATATTTTGTCTCATGTGCACCATAATTAAATACATACCTTAAACTGGAACATGTCACTGCTGTGGTAATATATTCCAACACGGAGCGTGTCAATATCTGGTGATCCTGGAAGACCACTTCTCTTGTGCATTTTGTTGCGAGTGACATCAAGTGTCATGCCTGCAGGGGTCTGCTCTACTTTTGTTACTGTGTATCCATAGTCATTGGGATAGTAGCACCATGGAACTTTCTCAATGTTGCTTGGCTGAATTAGAGATAAAAAGAAATATCATTAACATATTTATGAGTCTGAATTATCACTAGCACTCCCAGTTCAGTTGATCTTCACCTTTCACTAATGCATAAGGACAATCATTTTTAAATGCATCTCAGTGAGCTACCTCAGATTTCAATAATCTCAACAGCTGAATCTTTTCAATATCTATGTGACACAAAGCATGACAAAAACAAAACAGAAATCCTTTTGTAGTGTAGGCGTGAGCATTAACTGCTCTTCACTGAATGTGACTATGTTATCCACATCATGATAGATCTTTGAATCAAGAAATATCCAGGACTAACCATATTGCTGTCATCATTTCTAAATGTGCTTTGTGAAAATCATTTGTGTCACCTCTTACCTTCCAGATGCAGCCTCTAGCCTTGCACTTGGCCTCATTGGCATGTTCCTGCGGATGGCAGTCAAAGCGCTGGTATTCCTCTGGTATTGAGTCCCATTGCACAATGTAGGTTTCTCCCAGAGTCAGAGAGAGGCCACGTAGGAACAGAACCTGTATGTTATAGGTGCAGACGAGAAGAGATAGAATATAATGTTAAATACAAGAATAGAACTAGAACTCTCCAGCTGTTTCAGAGTGAACTATCCCTTTCTTTCTAATCTATTTTCTAATCTATTTGTATAGCGCCAATCACAAGCACTGATTATCTCTAGGCGCTTCACAATTTGAGGCTGAGGCCTCATGACTATGCAGACAATCATTTGCATTCACAACTATATACTGTATCCCTTTGTGCTCAATGGTGCATGTGCCATCAATTAAAACACTAGTTCATTTTCCCTAGTGTTTAAACAACCTCTGCTGAGAATTATGATTCACTCTCAAAACCATTCCTGGGGAAGTCAATTTGCTCTAGTTATCACAGATAACGTCTAAAAAATCCTCAGGTGGTAAGCAAATGTCTGGGATCTTCATCATTCTTCATCATATGGCACATTTGTCAGTTTATTTTGTGCAAGGTCCATACTTTTGCAGCTACTGTACCTGTATGTGATGTAAAACTAATCAAATCTCAAAGCGTAGAGTCACACTGTTTAAATTGAATACGGTATCTCCTTTTTTGAAAAGGTAGAACTGAGCCTTAGACCTAAGATGCATGAGAACTGACAACATTCACAGACATCATGTTTTTTGTATTTATTTATATTTTTTTATTGCATACGTACTGTAACCACTGATGTTTGGGGGCTTTTAGGTACGCTCAAGGCCCAGTCAGACTGGGCATATAAAGACTGATGGACATGACATCCAAGAGTTTAGGTTTAACAGCACATTTACCCTTCACCCTCAGGAAATGATTACCTCTGAGAATCATTTGATAAATGCATGCTTGTGTGTGTGACCAGAGAGACCTTGAGGTTCTACACAAGCACAATTGCATTCCCACACACATGTTCATACACAACACACACACACACACACAAGTATACACACAAAAATCTCAATGGTATTGCTTAACTGTACCACTTGACACTTTATAGACCGCTGCCTTTTGCTCATAACCCTGAGCACTTACTGTTAGATCATTGCTCTTTCTTGCTTTCTCTCTCTGCCATGTACACTTACACCAACCCATCCTCAACCAAATATAAATTGTTACAATTTCTTACACTTACAAGTTAACCTTGAAAAGGACAGTAATGGTTTCATTCTTGGTCTTATTGAAACAAATGGCAAACACATACAAGCCACTGTGGAGGTCTACTAACCTGAATCTGTTATGCACTGCTAGAGCAAGGTTTTCATGGAAGTGGAAGTATGTGTTTGTCCAGGGTTCTCACACATTTTGTTAAGACTGTTTAGCAGCATGTAGTCAAAGTGAATCATAACCTATGCCTGCAAAGTTTTCTTTCTGAAAAAAATCCTGCAAATGTTTTGTATGTAATAGTAATAGGTCACAGGCTTTTTTCTTCTTGTATTTACCTGCTTGACAGCATCATGTTGTATGCTAGTAACTGGTAAAATGGTGGTGTTTTTTTCATGTGTTCCAGCATCAATGCGTGTGACAGAAACAGACGTTGGTGGATGAGGCACTCCTAGAACAGTTATATTTTCAAATTTAAGGTTGTTTGGGTCTCTGTAGCCAGCGTTGGTCACTTGCATTGTCAGCACTCCCTAAAAAGAGGAGAGGACATGTTTGAATAATCCATTGGATTTCAAATTGTAGATGATCGATTGACAGAGTACAGGCAGGAGATGGTTGGATGGATGGATGGATGGATAGATAGATAGATAGATAGATAGATACATAGATACATAGATGTGTTTGCCCCAGTGTAATACTAATGTACAAGAAGAACATCTCCAGCATGCATTAAACATGTGAGGGAATTCTCAGTGCAGTGTGAAAATGGAACATAGGGTATTTGATCCAACAAAGCTTCAGCAGTGTAACATGGATCAATCATGATTGGTGTTCTGGACTAGGGAAGTTCTAAATCTCTGGTGGGTTTAAATGTTGAACTGGAGTTCAGATCAGAAGGAATATGTGGGCAGGATGTGAAAGACACTGTAGACATGTGCAAGTAAAACTTACATAGACAACAGAGAACTTGTAGTGGATGTAGTTTCCTTTTTTAACTGTTTCTGTAAAAAGAACAAAGGTAGGTTGTTACCAGTCATGCAGTGTAGAATGAGTGACCTTCATTCGTATCTGTGTGGGAGCACACAGATACGAATCACATGTGACTCATGTAATACACCTGTTCAACAAGATAAGTACCTCAGTTTAAGGCTCATAAAATAATGTATACAATGAGTGGCAATGACAAGATGCTGTTGATTTGCATACATATTTGTGTTCACATGAGAAGGCACAAAATGAAAAAGTAACAATACCTCGGGAATCTCCATCATCCCAGAATAGCTCTCCAACAGCTTGGTTGTTATCATCAAGAGTAACAATCAAACCCATGGGGTTAAGCCGACTAGAGATTAACACAGAAGCACACTCAAATGTACAAACACCATAAGCAAGTGTAACAATAGAACAATGAGTCAACATCAGCAGCTACAACATACATCTGTGCAAGCAAATGCACATCAATGATTTAAAAATACAGATACTGTTTTAGGCATTTAGCATCATGTGCTTTAGAGTGTGATCATAGGTAGCTCATGGACACTGTAAACACTAGTAGCATATTTACTGACTAACTAATTCAAAATCAGTTGAATTGTTCACCAAATATGTGTACCTGTATGTGGTGGTGACGTCGGGCCTCTGTGTAGGAAGAACAGCACCACCTCTGATGTGTAAACCAAGCTTATCACCAGGTAGATACATATTAATCTGCTGCCTTCGTGCTTCAATACGCTCCATCTGATCGGTAGAATAAAACAATCTTAATTAATAAATGAAGTGATGTGAACAAATCACACATGCAGTAAGCCCCCCATGTGGATGAGACCTATTGCCTGTTCCTATTGTGTTCCATTTAAAATTGGGACAGTAGCCAAAAAGACACTGGCTTTAGGCTGGCATGAAATTGCCATCTCTGTTTGACTTTGACAGAGGCAACATAAAAAGAGTAAAAGCCAAAGGAAAACTTGTGTTTGTTCACACCCCTGCTATGGCAATCACTAGGTCTGAGACATTAAAACACTATTATACTAAGGCAAGAGTCACAGTGATGATGACATCTGTCCTTTACTGATTCTTTTAATTATTACAATTAACATACTCTTTATTTGTATTAAATAAGTTATCGCCTTCACCAAGGAGGTTATGATTTTGTCTGTGTTATTTTACCTTTTTGTTTGTTCACAACATAACTAAAACACTCATGGATTTGGATGAAATTTTCAGGATACGTCAGTAATGACACAAGCACCAATTGCTTAGATTCTGGGACTGATCTGGATTATTGCCTGGATCCAGAAGATTTTTAAAGGATTCTCCACCATTGTGAGGTAGGGCCAAATTCAACATTTGTCCTTGTAATGCCACAATTAACACAGAGAAAATTTAGCAAAAAAATATGGGAAGACACCATAATAGATCCTATCAAACCAAACTGTTTGATCCAGATATGGGCAATATTTTGGATATAGTGATCCACAGCAGAAATCCTGTGATTTATGATCACAGGATTTCTGCTGATTGGATTGGGAGTTCTCTTGGTGTATCGATAACAAAAGAAAACGGAGAAAGCTTTTCAAAATGCTGACCCCGCGAAGCTTTGTCTCCACATTGAGCAGCTAGGGAATGCAATAGCAGTGTAGAATGGGACGATTTCTGAGTTAAATCGAAGAGTGGTTAACATCTCGGAATCGCTGGATGCTCTCCAAGGATTGATTTTAAAGCCTGGAAATTGTAAATTGCAACACACAGGATCGGATGTGGGGTAAAATTCTGTGCCTCTGGAATGAGACTGTGTTATCTTTGTTTATTTTTTGGAGTCCTTGAAAATGGCCTCCCTACAAAAATCCTCCAGGGAAGAGATGGAGTGAGGGATGAAGTTTTGGCTTCCCTACCCACACAAACATTCTGATATGGAGACAATCTGAACTCTCTGAGGACGTGTTATCATGTGACCTATCATGAAATTTCACCATCTGACATTCACTGAGAGCGATTCTTGACTTGTCGAGAGGATTTTGGTGTGCTTCAACATGAGTGTACCTTAATGTCAAAGAAAATTCTTTGTATGTGTATGCATGCTTGGCAATAAAAGAACATTCTGATTCTGATTCTGAATTCTGATTCTGATACACAAAATGTAGACCTCAGTTGTGCAGGTAACAACAACATAACAAGCAAATGTCACCCAGTGAGAACAAAAGAAGCTACAAAATAAATTAAGCAACAAAATTACCAAACTTAGCAACTTTTTGAACAAAATAAGCAAAAAAGTCTAGAAAATAAGCAAAAATTTGAAAAAAAACAAGCCATGAAATAAACAAAGCAAGCACAAATGAGCAAATAAGCAACAAAATAATAACTAAATAATAAGAAAAAAGTAACAAAAGGAGCAAAAAATGTATGATGATTTTTTTTTCTGAATTGGTCTTTTGGGTGTTGAATTAAAAACTTGGGAACCACTGCTCCAGATGCATCCTGAGACATGACTAAAAGTTTGACACAATAGACACAAGTTAGCAAAGTAAGCAAGAAAATAAACAAAATAAATTTCAAATGGGAAAACAGGGCGAAATAAGCAAAAAACTGAACAAAGTAATCCAAAATTGAGTAAAACAATTAACAAAATGAGCAGAATATGCAACAAGATGGACCGAATATAACTGAAATATGTAATAAAATGAACAAAATGAACAAAAGCAGTACCAAAAAAACAAAAAAAAATAACCCCGAAAAAACAAACATGATGTATTTTTCTAAATTTTTAAAATTTTATTTTATTTAACCAGGTAAGTCAGTTGAGAACCAGTTGTCATTTACAATGATGACCTGGGCCTGAGCCACACACAGAGACAGACAATCAATCAATTTAGATCCTAGGGAGACAAAACAGTGGGGTTTTTTTTTTTGGGCTTTGAGCTGAGAAACTTTGGGAACCGATGTTCTCGCTGGATCCTGAGACACTTTTCATATAAACTGCATTTGTGTACAGTAATTCAGGTGGACAAAATGTAAACCTGTTTCTATGTTAGGAGTGGAGACAGTGAACGAAATGTGACTCCTGTAACCAAACCCCTCTTGGATCTGGTGTCCCTGCTGCTCAGTGCCGGCTTGATTTCCATCCCACCCCGTGTTTATTGTGTGAGTTCATCAAACTGTGAACATGTAATATTATCACGTCCACACTCGATGACTGCACCGTGAGCAGTGATTGCACATTTGATATGACTGTGAAATACTGTATGACCTAAAGTATCAGCAAATCCCAACAAGACCAAAATGCCTGCTAGTTGGGTTTGCAGGTCAGTCCCATGCGATGCAGTCTTTTTGGCCACTCCTCTGATGAGCGAGACGGATTCACTCACCCCGATCCCGGTATTTACGGCAGCATGATCACTCTGTTTATCCAGAAACACACCTCAGAGGCCAGCTCTGTCAACAACTTTTTCAGCGTTTCCTTCTTATTGTCTGGACCAAGATCACATCCAGATCAAAGTCCTGTCCATCACAAAGGAGGGAGCAGGTCTGGAAAACAAGCAGGTGCTCAGGTCAGTGAACGTAACGGGTCTTAATGTGGGTATTTCTACTTGAGTTGTTACATATGGGTTCTGCTTCTCGATAAGTTAGAGTTGTGTCTTGAAAGACATTTTTAAATCTCTTTCAAGTATCAATGGAAAACATGTTGAACCCAAACCCGAAGCTGTGACAGGTCTGTTTGGGATCACTCGTTTTCATCAACACAACCAATTTTTGTTTCATTTGTGACTTTACTTCTTAGAAATATATAACTACTTAAGTGGAAATCTCCTATAGCTCCCCTACACCAGCAGACAGCAACATTTACAGTATAAAAAGCCATTTTTGGACAGAAAAAAAAAACAACAATCAATGTCTAAACGCTATGTAATATGAGGCATGTTTTAACTGGTTACATATTAACACAAATTTCTTATTTTGTTGTTGTTCATTTTGTTTATTCATTTGTTCATTTTTTTTTGCTCATTTTGCTGATTATTTGGGGAGTTGGTGCATTTTTGTTAATTTTTAAAAAAGATTTTTGTCATTTTTCAGGATTTCTAATGTATTTCATGAGCATATTTTATGTTTTTTTGTCAGTTTAGGTATTATTCTTGTTCATTTTCTTGATTATTTTCTTTATGTTATAGATTATTTGCCTCAGTTCTATTTTAACTTTTGTTAATTATATAGCTTTGTTGCTCTAGTGTTTATCTTGCATTTATTTATTGATTGATTATTATTTATTATAATATACTACCATCACTGGACAAACTCATAGGATCTGCTGAGGCCACATATTGCAGACCGCTGCCCTACACAATGGATAAGGGAAGCCCGTCGCTGTTTTAAACTGGAGAAAATCCAACACATACTAGGAGGTTCAAGCAAGCAATGTAACAAAATGTGGACTCAGATGTATCAGACCACGGTTGAAGCTTTGTTGGGTTATGGCAGGCTATGGGTTATTTGTGTTCATGTATTATTTTTCTTTCATAAAAACTTGGAATATAGTAACTAGAAATTTGTTCTGTGCAACTGGTACAATTTTAGCTGGTGCTTTAACTGAATATATTTGCTTTTTTCTATGCAGATTTAAAAAAAAAAGAAAGAAAGTGTTAGTGTACTTAGATTATAAACTATATGATTCATACATAGGATTCACTGCCATAATGAATAACATTGAATGGAGACATATTGTGATTAGTTCATTTTTACATATTTTCTTAATAACTTTGTTAATTTCTACTCATTTTCGTATTTTTTTTTGTTCATTTCTACTTATTTTCGAGATGATTTTTGTCCATTTCTAGCCATTTTCTTAATTTTTACTTCATGTTTTTAATTATTGTGTTAATTATGACTCATTCTTAATTACAAACTCAACTGTCAAACTCAATAATTTTAAAACATTTTTCTTTTGTCTGCATTTTGAGCTCGCATTTTGATCACATTATTTTTTTTTCAATGCTATTAGTCAAAATGAATAAAATTTCCAAATTTTATCAGAATACTGAACAGTTTTTCAGCTTTTTTGAGTCTCTTATGTAATTTTTGTTTTCAAGTCTTTTTTGCAAATCCTTTAAAACTGTGTACAATTGTCTGGTTTCTTCAGCTTTTACTCAAAACCAAAGTGATCCCTTACACCTGGAATCAAATAATATTTTTATCATGGGAATTATTGAATAAAGTCGACTGATTTTTTTGATCATTTCTGTTATTTTTGGGCCTTTTTATCAATTGTAAATTGATGGCATTCATTACAGCAGGGTTATTATACTGGTTTACAGTACTATATATCCATCCATCCATCTCTGTGGGGTCGGGTCGCGGGGGCAGCAGTTTCAGCAGCGAAGCCCAGACTTCTCTCTCCCCAGCTACTTCATCCAGCTGTTGTGGGGGGGGACCAAGGCGGTCCCAGGCCAGCCGAGAGACATAGTCCCTCCAGCATGTCCTGGGTCTTCCCTGGGGCCTCCTCCCAGTGGG
>JAQQAE010012902.1:0-10652 GCA_029823295.1 Pseudamia nigra | reverse complement strand
ACTAGAACGGAAAGGATCCGGTAGATCACTAAGTCTAACATTAAATCCAGACATTTATGATCATAAGTGTGAATCCACATTTAATGAAGGTGTATTTTCAGAGATGGCGCTGCAGGTTTCAGAGTCCGATCAAATCAAACAGGTAAAGAACACGTTCACACGGGGCTGTTGTTTGTTTGTTTGTTTGTTTGTTTGTTTGTTGACAGTGTTGTGTTTGTTGCAGTTTAAGGAGTTTCTGGGGACGTATAACAAAGTGACAGAGAACTGTTTCATGGACTGTGTTAAAGATTTCACCAGTAGAGACGTCAAACCGGACGAGGTAAAAAAAACACCGATCTACATGTTCACATTCATTCATAAAGTTTACGTTTGATTTTAGTTCTGTTGTCATATGATTAAATTCTAATTTAATTCAGTTTAAATCTCCATGTATAGAATCAGGGAAAACAACCAAAGACTGAAATTTCAGGATGGTCGGGTTCCACAAGGTCACTGTGAACGGCGGGTTCAAGGTGAACTCGTGGGGTTCAGATGGGGTTCAGATGGGGTGAGTCATCCTGATGAACTAACCTGGTCCAGAGCAGGTTAGTTTATGAGGATGGAGGATTAGCTCCGCCCACTGAACCACTACGGACCAATCGGATCTCCTAGAATTCCTTGTTGAGCGCAGAAGAAAACTAACCAATAAATGAAAACGGTGTGTGTGGTTTAACCTGATTAATTCTTATACAGATAAATATGTTTATGTCTGATGCTGAAACAGAAGAATTCAAACGCTGAAGCCTTTGACGTACTGATGACGTCATGTTTGTTTACTTTTAAAATTCTGGTTTTATATTTGTTCCTCATCACAGATTGTTTCACAAACTGATAAAATACTGTAAACTGCCTGGCAAAAAAAGTTGCACTAATATTTGACTGGATGTGGTTCAGGTCTGGACTCTGTGGAGGACAATCCATGCTGTCTCATCTCCCTGAACCACCTTGACGTGGTCACCTCGGAATATGATCTGTTATAATATATGATGAATAACCTGCTCATTCAGTATATCCAGGTCGTCAGCTGACCTCATAACGTTACTGAACCTAGTCCTGACTGACTGCAGCAACCCCAGATCATAGACGGCGCCCACAGACTTGTACCGTTATACGCTAGGCATGATGGGTGATCACATTTATACTCTACGCTAAGTCCGCGTACGCAGAGGGGTCGTGTCCTCTGGTCTCGCTGTGCATTACGTGACAAGTTTGGTACGTTTTCGAGGGGATTATGCATCCGTCATTAACCTAGAAAACGGTGCAGTGTCACCAGAAATAGTGGGGGCGCTGTAGTGCAGTACAGCTCACGAAAGACCAGAAGAACAGAACGCAACATAAAACACCAAAAGATGAACAGAAATGGCTCAACTTTTTGAGGACAGGCTGTGCCATAGACTGTATATATTAGTGGCATCTTGGAGACAAAAACAGGATGCGAGCATATTAGTACAGACGGCGTACAATGTAGGGGAAGCTAACTAACTGCTAGCCTTTGGACGCGCTAAAACTTCACCAAGCAGTACGAAACTAAATCCTATTACAGTGTTGTTAGTGTAAACACTTTACCCACAACTGCAATCGACTCAGGTGAAACTATATCCATATTGAATAAATAGAAGATATGAAGGTCCGGCGACTCTAGTTACCATAGCAACATGTAATGTTGGATGATTTGCCATAATATCTCAATAACGGAGCAAAAAGTTAAAGTTGGACCAGATCACTTATTGGAGGGAACAAATAAAATGTTTGAGAGCCTAATGACTCACGACAAAAAAAATTTGGCCTCGTATTTTCAGGCAGAATCTAATGTAGCTCCACACTAGAGGACAGTCTGACCTCCACACTGCCCACTAGTGGATGTATTGTGTACATCCACGCCAACGTAAAGTATGCATTGGAGTATAAATGCCAGCGACGTCTGATACACAACACACTGGCGTAGAGAATACTGATGCCCCATCACTGGAACAGGGTAGATCTGGACTCATCAGACCACATGACCTTCCGTTGAGTCCAGTCTTTATGCTCCTAGTAAACGGAGTCTCCTCACTGAGATGTGGTTTTCTTAGTGCTACACAGATGTTCCGTCCCAGTCCCTTCAGTTCCTTCACATACTTTCACCATTAAGCACAGACCCGAGTTCTACTGGTGGTGATTTTTTTTTCCAACCACATTTCTTCCTGGAGATCAGGGGTGTCCAATCAGTGCCATGGAGGGCCGAGACACTGCACATTTTTTTTTCTTCAGCAGGTGATTTCCCTGAATTCCTTCCCACTGGTTGCTCTTCAGTGAAAGCACCTGTTTTAGTGAGTGGCTGGAAAGAAAACCTGCAGCGTCTCGGCCCTTTGTGGCAGTGATTGGACGCCCCTGCTGTACACGATGGTTCCTCACTACCCTTCTGGTGTTTAATAATGTGTTACTCAGTTCTTAACGCAGTTTATAAGTTTTATCATCTCCTTACATGTTTTCTTTAATTTGACTCTTCTGAAACAGATGAACATCTTTTCCACAGGAAGTATCTTTGACCTGGTTGTTTCAGAAATGAGAAGCAGTTAGGATTCAATAACTTCTTTCCATGTAGTAATTATCTAATGGTTTGATGAGTTACATCCAGGTGGTGATGGTTTTTACCAGACATGGTGTTAAAGGTCCGTCCACACCAGGCTTTATCAGGAGAACTATGAAGACATTTACAACCACAGAAGAAGGAAGTGCACGAGACTCAGGTGTGGTGCATCATGGGAGGTGTAGTTGTGTTTTAATGTGGTTCTGGTGTTGTTCTCAGTCCAGCTGCTCCGAGTTGTGTCTACAGAAGTATCTGAAGATGACTCAGCGGATCTCCATGAGGTTCCAGGAGTACCACATCCAGCAGAACGAGGCGCTGGCTGCCAAGGCTGGGCTGCTGGGGGCGCCGCGCTGACGACCGGGCTGCTGGGGGCGCCGCGCTGACGACCCGGTCCAGACAGGGGGGTTCAGCCTGGATACAGAAAAGAGGAGGGGGGCGGGGGGTCTCACCGGACCATTGTGTTCGGATGTCAGACATTTCTGAGTCGGCTCCGGTTTCCAGCTGAAATATCACTTATTAAACTGCTCCAAACCTATGAACATCCTGTAATTATTGACTTTCTACTTTTAATGTGTTTTTTTAATTAAACTTTATGATTCTGAACAAAAACAAGCATTGATCTGGTTTGTTTTATGTTTACTCTGTTTATTCGTGGGATTGCTGAGTCATCATCAGTCCCACTGTTGTCTTCAGTCTTTATTTTTCTTTTTTTGCTTTTCATAATGCTAACCTTTATCATTGTTAAAATATTAAGCTTCTTTGACAATTTTTTTTGTCTCCTAACGGAATGTGTGGCGACCATGGCAACGGCAGTGCTTTGATCCTTTGATTACTACTCCACTGAATAGTTCATTTAACTCTTGCACTTTTCCAGCAAATTCAACTGTTATGACTCATCAATCCCACACCATCTCTTCACACTGAACATTTTCTAGTTACAATAAAGCTAGTTTTATCGGAGATTAATGTAAACACTAAAAACAGTTCAGCTGTTTGACCATCAATAAATTTTTGAAGTGAATTAATCCTGTTCAATACACTTTTTTTTTGTCCCCGTGGGGACATTGGTGTCGGACTCTGTCCATCTGCAGACGTGAGACATAACAGCATCCACATAAATACAAACACATTCATACCTTTGATATGTTGAACAAGGATCAAATTAGATAAAATGAAACAAATCAAGTATAATTAGATAAATACGTGTTACCTTCCCGCTGTCAGCTCCTCTACAGGGTTCTCATCTGTATGAAGTCACATCAGCAGCTTTTACACTTTAAATCTTTTAAAAATTAACTTAAATAACAATTCAAACGTCAATCAGTGAGTTTTATAACAGTTTTAAAACAAACCATTTCATCAGAAATACTTTCACACTTTTTTACATTTTTTGTCTATTTAAAAAATACATAAAAATTACATGAAGAAAACATTTTTAAAAGAATTTCACAATTAAAATTAAAAATAAAATAAAAAACAAAAAAACAGTTTCACACAAATAACACTTGATGCCATTATTTGTCAGTTTTGATGAAAGTTGTAAATTTTGTTTAAACTTTTTATAATTGTAGTTTACTTGATTGATTTTTCACGTTTCCGGTGACGTCAAGGCGGTGAAGGAACACGTTTTATTTTTATGTTTTGGTTTCAAACACGTTCTTTTTCGTACACTTTATGATTTATTCCACAGAAACAAAGTGTGATTCTGATATTTTTGTCATTTGCTCGTATTTTTGACATTTATTCAACTCTGTCATTTTCGCGGTAAATTCTTCGTTTTTTCTGTATCCCGTGACGTTTCTTCGTCGCGTGCCATCCTTCCTTCGCGTCACCGCTTCCTGCCGTTGAACCACTGACGTCAACGCGGCCTAGTCGTATCACGAGGAAACCGTCCTCGAGGCAACCATTGGCTGAGAGCGGGAAAACAGGCAGGATGGCCGACCAATCAGCGCAGAATAGGTCACTGAAACCCCGCCCATTTACTCACTGAGAACGGTCCGTTCAAGGCCCCAATGTTAATGAAGAAAAACAAGTTGATTCTGCTTTTTGTTTTTTCAGTTTTTCATTAAGGTGATTTTTAAAATCCGTTTTGTTTATCAATATTTTGTTCATTTTGTTGACGAGTGTTTTCACTTTTTCTCACTTTGCGATAGTTTCTGTGTTTATATCTTTGCCTCGTCTTGTTGATTTTCTGCTGATTTGGTTGATTTATTATTGTCAAAGCGTTTGTAAAATACATTTGTCCACAAGACACGTGTTTGATTTTAAAGACCTTAAGGTTTTCTTCACATTCAGCTCGTTTTAATTCTTATCTCTTAAACTATCAATGATTTCATGTCTTTGAGGTTCGTGTCTCCTTCGGTCTCTGTACGTGAAGGTCACGTTTCCGACTCCGCCGCGGGTCCGTGAAGAGGATCAAAACTTGGTCAACAGCCGCCAGCAGAGCCGCGGAGCCCGGGACGGTGTTCCGATTCGTACCGAGGATTGTCCGGTCGGTGGTGAAACCTCCGGCAGAAGCGGAGCTCAGAGGACACGTCCGGTGCTGCGGGGCCCGGTTCTGGTCCCGGACGGGCTGTTTTGGCGGTTCTTCAGGACTTCATCCTGGGCTCCATGTGGACACATTAGTCTGAGACAAAGACCCGCTCTCATCCCCCCCAGCCCCCCCCATCGGACCCGGTAAGGCCGGCTCTCCGAACCCGGTCCCCGCCTCCGGAACGCTGCCTGACTCTGACCCACACACCCTGGTTCTGGTCCCGGTTGTCGTTTTCCCGGGATGCCGCTGCTCCACCGGAGGACGTTCACCAGGCTGAGCCCCCCCGCGGACCTGGACCCGGACGAGGAGGTGTTCCTGTGCCGGATCACGCACGAGGTGTTCCGGACCTACGAGTGAGTACCGCGCCTGGTCCGGTCCGTTAAACAGCCGTTAAACCGCCGCTGCAACTTTACCGCAGTTTGAAACTTTACGTCCGTCAAACACCTGGATCCGGACGCACAGGTAGAGACTGTGTGGACCGGTGTCGGTGCTCAGGTGAGACAGGTGAGCCACACCCGGGCCCCGTTGACCCGGGTCTACGGCTCAGGAACAGGTGTGTTAGCCGGCTAGCGGCTAACGCGGCTAACTCAGCAGGCTAGTCGTTAGCCCAGGCCTGCTCTCTGATTGGCTGACAGAGCTCAGGTACAGGTAGGGGCTTCTGAGTCACGTGATCTGACAGGTAAACCCGTGAGCAGTTCATCGGGGTGACGTCAAGTGAGTTTAAAGTGATTTAAGTGACTGTTTTAAACTTTAAAGAGGAAAAATGAAACAAAATGTTGTGTTTCTGACATGAGGAACGAGAATGAAACAAGCGAAAGACAGAATAAAATATAAACGACGGTTCTGAAGAAGAATCAACATGAGAGGAAAAACCTCTCAAATGTGGACGTCCACCGGTCCTTCAAAATCTGCAAACATCTCAAAAAGGGACGTTCGCCGGTCCTTCAAAAGTCTACGAACTTCTCGAATACGGACGTCCGTTGGTCCTCCAAAGTTTACAAACATCTGGAATACGGACGTCCGCCGGTCCTTCAAAAGTCTACGAACTTCTCGAATACGGACGTCCGTTGGTCCTTCAAAAGTCTACAAACGTCTCGAATACGGACGTCCGCCGGTCCTTAAAAAGTCTACAAACATCTCAAAAAGGGACGTCCACCGGTCCTTCAAAAGCCTACGAACTTCTCGAATACGGACGTCCACCGGTCCTTCAAAAGTCTACAAACTTCTCGAATTCGGACGTCCGTTGGTCCTTCAAAAATCTACAAACGTCTCGAATACGGACGTCCGCCGGTCCTTAAAAAGTCTACAAACTTCTCGAATTCGAACGTCCGTTGGTCCTTCAAAAGTCTACAAACGTCTCGAATACGGACGTCCGCCGGTCCTTCAAAAGTTTACAAACATCTGGAATACGGACATCCGTTGGTCCTTCAAAGTTTACAAACATCTGGAATACGGATGTCCGTCAGTCCTTCAAAAGTCTGCAAACGTCTCAAATACGGACGTCTGCCGGTCCTTCAAAAGTCTACAAACATCTCAAAAAGGGACGTCCACCGGTCCTTCAAAAGCCTACGAACTTCTCGAATACGGACGTCCACCGGTCCTTCAAAAGTCTATAAACTTCTCGAATTCGGACGTCCACCGGTCCTTCAAAAGTCTATAAACTTCTCGAATTCGGACGTCCGCCGGTCCTTCAAAGTTTACAAACATCTGGAATACGGAAATCCGTCGGTCCTTCAAAAGTCTGCAAACGTCTCCAATAAGGACGTTCACCGGTCCTTCAAAGTTTACAAACATCTGGAATACGGACGTCCGCCGGTCCTTTAAAAGTCTGCAAACATCTCCAAAAAGGGACGTCCGCCGGTCCTTCAAAAGTCTGCAAACATCTCGAATACGGCCGTCTGCCGGTCCTTCAAAAGTCTGCGCACATCTTGAATATGGACGTCCGCCTGTCCTTTAAAAGTCTGCAAACGTCTCGAATACGGACGTCCGCCGGTCCTTAAAAAGGCTGCAAGCATCTTAAATATGGTCTTCTGCTGGTCCTTCAAAAGTCTGCAAGCGTCTCCAATAAGGACGTTTGCCGGTCCTTCAGTCGACTTCAAGTCTACAAACGTCTTGAATACGGATGTCCGCCGGCTCTTACAAAGGCTGATAGTGTCTTGAATCTTGGTTTTTGGTTCAGTTTTGTTAATTTTAATGATTTTGCAGTTTTGTGATCATTTAATCTAAGTATGTTTTGAATGACTTGGTTCCTCTTTCATTCATTGCGTAGTTTTACTTCCTCTGTAAATGTTGTGTTTGTGGACTCGTTCTCATCCGATGATGTCTGTGTTTGTCAAACTCTTCTCGCCGATGGGACGAGCTCTAAAATGCCGTGTCTTTTCACAGTGAGTTCTTCGAGCGGACCATCCTCTGTAACAGTTTGGTATGGAGTTGTTCGCTGACCGGTCGGGCCGGTCTCACCTACCTAGAGGCTGTGGACAGTGAACGTCGCGCTCAGCAGAGTCTTTGCAGTTTCCCGCCGTGTCTGATCCCTCCTCTTCTTCACCTGGTGTCTATGAGTCGCCGCTGCAGACTCTCTGAGCTCTGTGAGGACGTCTACGCCTTCGTCAAAGACCGATTCTTCCCTGGAGAGACTGTGGATGTTGCTGGACGCAACGGCGCCAGGTGAGAGGGGGTGTGGCCTGTGAGTAGAGCCAGGTGAGAAGAGGTGGGGCCAATGAATTGAGCTGAGGGAATGAGGGCAAGACCTGTAAGCACAGGCAAGGGGGCGGGGCTTATGAATGGAGCCAGGTGAGAGGGGGTGGGGCCTCTGATTGCAGCATCAGTGTTCGTTTAACATTGTGTCCTGATGAAGCTGCTGATGACTTCGACATTCACGGTGAAATGTGTGTGTGTGTGTGTTGTGTTCAGACATGTGTGTCAGGTCATCCAGGTACACTCTCCTCACTCCAGCGCTAACGGAGCGCCGGTCCCGAAAGGCCTCGCCAAACCCTCAGACGGAGACACCATCGTCATCAGCGACAGCGACGACGACAGCGATGCCTTCCAGAGTTCGACCGGACAGGTCAACGGGTCAGGAAGTCAAAGGTCAGAAAGTCAGACTGTCACAGGACACACAGCTGACAAGACAATCAGATTCACTAGTGTTAACATCCAGGTGTGCAACAGACTACAGGTCCTTAATAAGTCTGGGAACGTCTTTAATCTGGACGTCTGCGGGTCCTTATAAAGACTGATTATGTCTAAAGCAGAGAGTTGAAATGTGGCAGACTGAAGCTACCGACTGCAGACGCTGAATGAAGACGGACTGCGGACGCCGAATGAAGGCAGACGGACTGCGGACGCCGAATGAAGGCAGACAGACTGCGGACGCCGAATGAAGGCAGACGGACTGCAGAGTCACTACAAGGCAGGGGTCGGGAACCTTTTTGTCTGACAGAGCCATGAAAGCTACATATTTTTAAATGTATTTCCGTCAGAGCCGTATAATATTTTTAACACTAAATCCAACTAAATGTGTGAATTTTTAGGTAAAACCTACAATTTAAGACTATAATAAGTCTCTGAATTTATTCTTTTTAATAATGTGATACTGAAGCGAACCGATAATAAATAAAATACTTCTTACTGTTAGTGCGACTTCTGGTGTTGGATGCTTTTGCTAATGGCCTTGTCGTCTGGTTGATACGCGGTGAGGTGAAGCTTCACGCAGGCGCTGAGGTTTTCATCCGTTAAATGTGATCTTGATGTTTTTCAGATGTCAGAATGACTGCTCACACGGATATTTCGATGCAAATATAGCGTGGCGTGTGTCGAAGTGTCGCTTTATATTTGACCATTTCATTGATGAAATTGTATTATTGCATGTTAGACACAAGGCAAAACCTGCTCTGTCCACAAAGGCGAATTCCCCTGTCCATTCGCGCCGAAATGTACGATACTCCTCATCTTTTTTTCTTTTTGCCATCTTCATCGTCTGAATAAACTGGCTAGCTGATTATTCGATTGAAAGGAGGGAAAGTTACTTCTTGACCTCACAACGACTTGTGTTGGCTCGCGCATTAAACACCGAATGTGTTGGCGCTGATACATTTGCATGTCACGAACCTGGTGAGGTGAGCCAACGAGCAGGCTCTCGCTTCTGGCGTCAAGCGCGCGGCCGCCCGCAACCCGCTCCGGGGACAGGTGGGGGGTTTGACTGCGGCGGTGCACATGTCGAGCTGAGAGAGGACAGAAACCTCCTGCGGAGCAGAAGGGCAGTAGCTCACTTGACCTAGATTTTCAGTATGAATACAGACCGTGACAGCTGGGCCTCCAGGATAACCCTTTAGCACCGGACCACCGAACACCAACAAAAATAGAGTTTTGGTGTCGGACCCTCCTGTGTAGCCTGAAGGACAGCTGGGATTGGCTCCAGCCACCCGCAGCCATGAACAGTTGCGGTAGAAAATGAACGGATTAAAATTATTCATTAGTTATCGTGTTAAGAATTGTCAGATTTATCTGCCAGCCAGTTGCAGTCATCAGAAGAGCCACATCTGGTTCGCGAGTCATAGGTTCCCCACCCCTGCTACAAGGGTTTAAAGGACTGACTGAAGACATTATCAGACTGTCCATTGCTGCCCGATGGTGGTTGTAATGGACTGTTCTGTATCTTTGGCACTAGCTTTCTGACTGGCACTGAAATCTGTGTCATGATTGGTTCTGGTGGGTACTGGACGTGTCTGTACTGGTTTGCATCCCTATTAAAGGCAGATATAAACAGAATGTGGTATTTCAGTCTCAATGTGTGTGTTTGTGTTTTCAGTAAGAAGAAACCTCTGAATCCATCTGTGTTTAAGTACACAGTGAAGATGATGAAGGACGACCACAGCCAACCCTTCACTGTCAGAGCCAATCAGATCAGGTGAGACGTTCTACTGTCAGCCAATCAGATCAGGTGAGACGTTGTATGGTCGGAGCCAATCAGATCAGGTGAGACGTTGTATTGTCAGTCAATCAGATCAGGTGAGACGTTCAACAGAACCTGCCCTGACGTCGTACCCTGTGGTTCATGTTGTGACACTGTTTCATGGTCCAGCCGTAGGAAGAACGTTCTGTCCAGAGAGAGGCTGAAGCTGCTCTTTAAACAACACTGTGAACCTCACAACGGAACAATCACCCTCAAGGTGAGAACTACACTACCCACAATCCCCTGCACCACCATCTTCTCAAGGTTCTGCTTCACCAAACCTCATGGCATCTGTGTTTTCAGGCATCCACGGTGTCCAAGTACCATCTTTCTGAACAGACCTTCTCTCAGTTCTTCCCTGACGAGCCCCCCCTGTTCCCCTTCAGCCCCTCCTCCAAGACCGAGGGGCGGGGCTCACCTGGGCAGGTAACTGGGATTCACAGTTTCACAGTCTCCACTAAATGTTTGTGTTTACTGGCGGTGGGAGGTTCAGAGATGTCCAAAGCACCTGTAGAATCTCAGCCGCAGATAACTCCATTCACTGGTGGAGTCAGGGGTTG
>JAQQAE010012901.1:0-12972 GCA_029823295.1 Pseudamia nigra | reverse complement strand
AAAAAAATCACTGCATTTCAAATGGAGTAAATTTTACCTTGTTATAGGTATTAATGGCAATATTTCTTATATTTGGATTTATATGGACTGTATACATACTGTACATATTAACATTAGGGACTGCAACATAACATCTTTGATAAAACCATAAAGTAGGGAGGCTTCAGTATTTTACAAAAACACAGTGATGCTCAATTGACAGTTGCAGGTAAACTTGACCTTTTGGCAGTTCTAGTGTTAAACATTTCAGAAACACAAGACCACCCACTTAACAAGTACTTCACACATCCTTCTTCCGGTTGCAGGTACAAGTCACTTGAGAATTCCTGTTTTAGCAGGAGTTGTGTCCTTACATCCACACAACCTCTAACTAAGTAGAAAGATGTATGGTGTTCTGTTATGTCTTATTGTGTTGTATGTTGTGCTGTGCAGTGAAATCTTCTGTTCTCAATGCATGCACTACAGTGGAAATTGATATCTATTTAAATACCTCAACCAGTGCATTTTTAAAAATCTAATTACCGTATTTTCCTGATTAAAAGTCGCTCGGGTATGTAGTCGCACGAGCCAAAAAAGGCATAATTAAGAAGAAAAAAACGTGCGTTAGTCGCTCTGGAAAACAAGTTGCATCTGTTCGGTGCTCAGGCGCGCTGCCGCGGGTATGCACCTGAGCTGCGCTGCGACTCGTCTCCTCTAGCAGCTGTCAGCGTGACAAGCACCCTATAGTCAAATTTATTCAAAATATAAGTCGCTCCAATGTGTTTGTCGCTCCCCTCACCAGACTATACAAAAAACGCAACTTTTAATCCGGAAAATACGGTAATCTTAAATTTTGTATGAGTTTCTTAGGCAGTACATTATATTTGCATGTAATATAATTTGAGTTGACTGAAATTTAGAATAAAAACAAGCTGATTTATTGCTATACCTTGTTGACACAGATCTTTTTGTCAGGTGTTGTAATGGCTCACGTAGCTACCTCTGTCTGCAATTGGCTTCCTGCTGGGTGAACACTCTAATACTGAAACAATGACTAAATAGTCACTCCGTGGAGACACGTCAGTGTACTTTTCCTTTTCTGCTTCAGCTAAGTATGCATTGCTTCTTTAGATACCTCAGGTTCTGAGAAAGACCAAACACAAACAAAGAAGCGTCAGAAAATGTCAACTTAGAGAGGTGCTAACGTGCGTGATCACATTAATCGTCTGACAGGATCTCACTTTCAGCGGTTAGTCCATTATGATTCACACTGATGTGAGGTCTAGGTGTCAGGTGTCATAATTTAATTGTGTTGTTTTCTATTTCTCAGAGCTCCTTTAGGGACCAGAGGCAGAGTAATGCAGCCGAGTTATGCCGTTCCTCGCTCTCGCTCACCCTCACTGACTCTCTCTCTCTCTCCTCTTAATTGGAGACACTGGGGGTTCACATCACTTTTCACTTTAATCTTGACCTTAGAAGATAAACCACTGATAAAGATGAGAATCATTATCTGCCCAGAGAATTCAAGGAATAATTTCCTCAGCTCATGTTCTATTCATTAATGGGGAAAGCACTTTTGTAGAAGGATATCTTGAATTTGCAGACATCCTCCAAGATCTAAGACAGAACTGGCCTTTGTCAGGAATTCTGTGTCATCTGGGCAATTATTAAGCGATGCAGCCTTACATGGAAATCACATTTGACTTAAATAAACAGCACAGTTTAGTAAAGACTCCTTTAGTCAAGACAAAGCAATAATGAAAATGTGAAGAGAGCTTGAAACATGACAGTGCAAGACTCCTCAGAGACTTGAATTTGATGAATTTGTCAAATGAGATCTCCTTGGAGAAATACTTCCATCAGTTACTGAACAGAATAGCTCATCATACTACAAAGTAAAAAATACAACAGAAAGAAAAGACTACTTATTGTTGCTACGTCATATCACAGCATTTTACAACAGCAAGAGATTTTTAGCCTGTAAAATAATGGATTACTTTAAAGACCCCCATACTGAGAAAATCCACCTTTTTTGGGTTTTGAGGTTTATATAAACTCTGTAATGTAAAATACAAACTGTGAAAAACTGGACATGCTTAGTGCTGCCAGTCCTACAAAATCTACACGTCAAGATGGAAAACAGGAAAAACAAGTAATTTTGGATTGGATTTGTGACATCACAAATCACAACCATAGCATGCCACTCCCATGAGTCAGCAGAATTCAAAATTATAAACATTTAAAATTACAAACAGCCATAGTCAAGCTAAATTAGCTGTGCTCCAAAATGTGGTATTTTAGGGTTAAATTTGATCTGAACCATATAATGAAGGTATTGAATGATTATAAGGGTCGATCAAAAGCTGCCTTAATACATGGTCTTAAGATCTGATTTCACATCATTTTCCAACATAACATTGATCCATAAAGAAGAAAATAAGGGAACATGACAAGTAACAACATTTCAGAAAAATGAACAAAAGGAGCAATATAACGAACAAAAAGTATTAAAAATAAGGAACAAATTATATAAACATAAATAAAACAATGAAGAAAGTTAAAAAACTGAGCAACAAAATAAATGAAAGTAATTAAACAATGAAGAAACAGAAAAATAACATAATCAAGAGAACAAACATAAATAAACAAAATACTAAAAAAAAAGAATTCAAATGAATAAAATTAGCAACCAAGTGAATGTCAATGGCTATTTTTATGTTTTGAAAAAGGTCTGTCTTTCAAAATTTTGCATTTTTTTGGTTGAATTTCTTCTGAACTATACAGCAAAGGTATTTAAAAACATTATATAAGGGTAGATAAATAATGTAGTATAAGGAATAAAAGATCAAAACCTGTCTTAACACATGGTCTTTACATTTAATCTCACATCATATGACTTTGTTCCAAATTACAGGATGTGTATCAGAAATCTTTCAGTTTACTTGTACAAATGAATTCTGAAAGCATCAGCATTACTTGGATTCTGCATCATGTCTGCCTGTTTGAAGGAAATACTTGTGTTTAGCAGGAGAGGCTGTCACTGACTGCCTTCCATCAAGGACAAAGTCACCTTCGTCTGGAGGAGAATGGCGTCCTCAGAGACGCAGCGAGTCTAGAACTGGGTCAGCTCACCTCTTCCCTGGAAGTTACACTATTATTTCCTTAATGTCATCTCACTCCCAGTGTGTGACTTTCCTCCTGATTGACTTATTTGGTGTGTTCTCCTGCTGCTGATGATGCAAAGAGCGGTGACACAGCAGCAGTCCTGTTGTAACAGTCAGACAAAAGCAGATCGTACGCATTTGCTCTTGTGCACAATGATGTAAGCTTCATTTATGTTCTGTCAGATGAGAAATAACATATTTAGTAAATCCATGAAGGCTGTAACATCACCCTTGAACCTGTGCAGGACTGAAAGCTTATACAGAATAGAGAATTAACGTCAGTCATGTAGGTATTTAATGACAGACACTCTACATTTTAAATTGACCCACAATTAAATAGGTTTATGTTAATAGTACTTGAAGACATTTGTTTAATTACAGCTTTCACACAGTCACTGGCTTTGTTGAAGCAATTAACACATTATGACAAATGCTGGTCATTTGAGTGTATAAACCCTTTTACAGCCAGCATCATCAGAAAGTGGTACGTGCAGTTTGGCAACACAAGCAGAGGGCTCGCTTAGTAAATCAAATGAGGAAAGAGATGAAATCATGAGTGTCAGACTGCCTGGATGTTACATTTACAGGTGCCAGAATTGATATTCCACTACTATGATTTTCTATCCACTCAATAATAGCATACACATCTGAAGTCCAACTACTTCCAAATACAACCCATGACAGCGTTTATAAAACTGTGCCCTTACCAACAGTGTTAAGCATCAGAGCATCTGTCATGATCCAGCATGATTCAGGCTACATTGATACTGGCACCACAGTTTCATTTTCATTTAGGGACACAAGTCTTGAAGCTAGACATAACAACTGTGTGATAAGGTTCAGGAAAAAGGGTCATGGTGAGGGATGGAATTATTGCCTGCAACACAAAAATAGCTTAGATTGGGAGAAAAACAAAATATTAAATGCCTAAGGTTGGACTGAGTGGCAGCCCTGTGCTTTTCTAGTTATACCATACCCATCTCCTACTTCCTCCTAGGTTTGTGACATTATGAATGTTATTAAGGGAGATATGTTATTTCTTTTACCACTGGGGGGCACTTAACCCTCAAAGCCATAAATGGCCGTCCGTGACATGGTCAAAAAGCTTTCAAATTTGCTGTTATTTACTGTACTTGCCAAATCATTCACAAATTCCTCTTTTTCAACAATGGGATTGATAAATCAGCAATTTATCATGCTAACTGCTAGATTACTGTATGTTTGAAAAGAAAGGGTTAACTGTACTGTATATACTTGAGGTCATAATTTGTACATGTGCTAATGATGCCATGTTTGGTTAGAGGACAGGCTCGGAAATCAAATTAATGCAATTTTTCAAAGTCTACTTGAAGATGCTGTTTACTATGTGGGCAATCTAGACCTTAGCCGATTGTTAGTAGCGGTCCACTATAAATGCCAGTGACCTGCCAGTCAACACAGTGTACAACCTCATAGGTGCGTGAGCTCATGCACTCACATGGAAATGGCAGCTACTATGGCGCTAGTATCTGTAACTTATCTAACCACAGGATGATGGAGGAGAGGCAGCCTGCATTTCAGATTCCTTCTACATCTGGTACAGGTAAGAAAAGAACAGACATACTATCTTGACAACTGTGAAGCTGTCGACTGGAAGGTCCCCTGTTTAATCATTTATATGGGTCCACTATGAATGATTGGCTGCAAGCTAGTTTCCCAACATTGTAGACAGCATCCTTAATAAGTAATAAGTTCTGATCAGTGATCATTGGTGGATAATGCTCAGGCATAGCTGTTGTCGTTCACTAATCTTCTGTAGTCAAATTGCATGCATACCTTGTAGAAAATATCAATAGAGCAGAAAAAAAAAATAGCATGAAGGATGAAGAGGTGTACACTTTTTTGACATTTGTACAATAAGTGTCTGTCTAAAATAGCTTTTGAAATTTATAAAATAGACACTCTTAAACAGCCCGTGTGCTAATTTACCTCATTCAAAACCAATAAGCTATATTTCAGCTGATGTATGTTTTATTACTACTCAGGGGTTTTTCCTCTTGTCCTACTTCAACCAATGCAAAAAAGACACAACTGATGCAAGCATATCTGGGGAAATGGACAAAATAAGCAACAGAATGAGGGAAAATGAACAAAAAGTACCACATAAATAAACAATTCTGAACAACATGATCAAGAAAATAAGCAACATTAGACAACCAAAGTTACAAAATTAACAAAATTACGTAAAATACAAAACAAAAGCAACAAAAATGAGCTAAATTATTGAGAATAGGCAAACATCAACTAACATTTTTTTAAATAAAATGAACAAAAGAAGCAACAAAATGAACAAAAATAATTAAAATATATTAACAAAATAATGCACAAAGCAAACAAAAACAAACTAAATTTATGACGTAATCCACATAACAAGCATAAATGAACAAAATGATTTTAAAAATGAATTTAAATGAATAAATGAATTTAATAATCAGCCAAGTAAACAGAAAAAAACTAAATATACAGCACATTAAGCAAAAACAATGGACATCATGAACAAAACTGTTAAATACATGAACACAGTTACCAGATAAATGAAGAAAACAAAAAGAGCAACAAAAAAATCTGTGAAATTAACCAAATTGCAAAGAACAATTGCAAAAATAAAAAATAGTCAAGAAAATGACAAAAAATGGAAACTATAATCCACAAAATGACTAAAATAATGAACAAAGTAAAGAATAACATGAACAAAATCAAATAAAAAAGGAACAATAATTCACAAAATGAACACAAGTTAATATAGTATTCAAGAAAAAGACCAGAGATGACCAAAATAAAAAATAAAATGGAAAAAACTGAACAACAGAGAGAAATAATAATGTGCAAAATCAACACAAATGAAGAAAGCAAGCCACAAGATAACCAAAAATCAACAAAACAGTCAGGAAAATGATCAAAAATGAACAAAATAATAAAGAAAATGAGCAAAAAAGCATACATTACATATAACCATTGCCAACATAATAAGACAAAAACATGAAACCATAAATTTAAATTACACTGGATAGGTCTCAAATATACATAGACCTATAGAAGGTAACCATTCTAACCCGGTTACTGTATATACACGCAGCTGAAGAGGCTATAGGCAGCACTTTAATTACGTCTTCCCTTTCTTAATCACTTATTTTGAAAGCCTGGGCTGCTCGTCGATAGTGGAGAAATGAATGTTATGTCTTAAAATGTTCCTTCCTCAGGTCCTCCTCAAGCTGTCAATAAGCGGTCGGGAAGGAGGGATCCTCGGCGTCCTCAGTGCCACTGATGGATATGCTTACACCTCCACAAGGTAAACAGCATTGATTCTGTCCCACTATCACCTCTAATTTGCTTCCAGCCTCTGCACAATAAGCTCCTTTATGAGTAATCACACCCATTTACAGGACTGATACAAGGCATTTTTATTTTCAGAAGTGTGCCTGCAGCTCTTGGGAAGACGGTGTCAGTATTGAAATGTTTCTAGGCTGTCACATCTCAACACTTCCTCAGCTCTAATGTGATCGATCGGAACGGCTGCATGTTCCTCTGCACTAGGCTTTTAGAGCAGCCGTTCAGGACCCATTCAACTGCACCTCCCCCAGGGACTACTGTGGAGATTTACCCCCTCGGTGGTAGTAAAATGTGCATTTGTAACCCCAGTGAAACACTTTGAATTCATAGTTTTCTGGAGATGTTGCTGATATGTCACTTTTGGGTCTTGGAAAAACCCTGCTTTGTGAATACTCATGTGTTTTTGGTCATTTGGGGTTGATTTTTGTTTATTGTTGATTTATTTGGTTCATTTTTGTTAACTGTATTCCTTATTTTGTCCATTTTTGTGGACTATTTTGTTCATTTTTTTCATTCATTTGTCTATTTTGTTCATTTTCTCACTTGTCTCATTTCTTTTCTTGCTTATTTTTTCCATAGTCTTGATTTCTTGCATCATTTGTTGTCAATTTCAGTTCATTATGTTTTGTTCAGTTTCTTGACCTTGTTATTAATTTTTTCACTGTATTGACCATTTTGTTCACTTTGTTTCTTATTTTGTCCATCATCTTGATCATTTGCATCATTTATTGTGTATTTTGTGCATTATTTTGTTCACTTTTATGAATATTTTATTCATTTTTGGATTTATCTTTGCTAATTGTTGGAAATTTTTCTGAATAGTATTCATTATTTTGGTCATTTTGTTATTTTGTTAGTTTACTTTGTTCTGTTAACTGTTCTGTTCATTTTCTTGGATGTTTCATTTATTTTCTTGCTTATTTGCTCAATCTTCTTGGTTTTTTGCATCAGTTATTGTCAATTTATGTTCATTAGGTAAATTATTACTCTTTCTTGACTATTCTGTTTACATTTTTCATTGTTTGAATTGTTTTAGTCATTCTTTGTTCATTGTGAGGATTATTTTGTTAATTTTTGTTCATTGTTGACATGATTTGTTTCTTTTTTGTTAATTGTATTCAATATTTTTGGTCCTTTTATTTATTTATTTATTTTTGTTTATCTTGTTCATTATTTATTGTCAATTTCTGGTCATTTTGCTCATTTTTGTTCAATTTCCTGGCTGGTTTGCTATTTTTTTTCCATTGTATTGATAATTTTGTTGATTATGTTGGTCACTTTGTTGCTTATATTTCTACAGTATGTCTGAATATTTTGCATTAATTTGCATTCATAATTAATAATAAATTTCATTAATTGTCAATTTCTTGTTCATTTTGTTCAGTTTTTGAGTCATGTTTGATCAACGTTGGATTATTTTCTCAATTTTTTGTTAATTTATGGAATTATTTGTTTCATTCCTGTTCATTATTTTCATTCTATTTCTTAATTTGTTTGTTTTTCCTGCTAGTGCGTCTTCTGAATTATTTGTGTATATTTGTGTTCATTTTTGGATTATTTTGTTCATTTTTGCTCCTTTTCTTGACCATTTTAACTGCATTTTAATTTTTGGACTGTTTTATTCATTTGTTTTTCATTTCCAGAATTATTTTGTTCATTTTTTAATTAAATTGATGTATTTTTTTTCTTCATAAGTATAAAGCCACATTGAAAATTGACCAGAAAGGAGAAAATGAAGTGTCTGGCGTTGAAAATGTCCAGAGATGCCAGGCTAAAATGTTTCCCTCAGTGCTCAAATGAAACCTGGGTCATTAAATGAAAACCTGGACCTGAAGTGGATCCTGGAGGCTGGTCCATCCTTGAGGTTTACAGACACGTTAATGACAGAAAGTGTATGTGTCAGTAGTACCAGGCAGCTCAGGATTAAATAATGTGCATGTAATAGTGAGATCTGGGGTCTTGGCCTTGATCTGCTAAGAACATTTGCAGAACCATTTTAATGGTGGAAGCAGGGAGCTAGTTCACAGTCTGCCACTGACAACATGTCAGGCTATTTTAATTGCAACCAAAAACGTCCATTAGTGAAATCTCCTAAAGCTGATACTGTATCCATTATAGAGGTCACGCTGGTTGGTTATAATATAGACCTTTGAAAATACTTTAGATTATTCTATGGCAATATTAACAGGGTTAGTGTTAGAATTAAAAATGGAGGGTCTTCAATTTCTCATGAACGCAAGGTAACAACTGGAAAAATAGTGAGCATTAAATAGCAGAAAGTCATTTTTAAAGACTTTTGTTGCAAGTAGTAGTGCTACCTATAAGTTGACAAGATGGACCTATGATAGTGGTCATGGTCAAGATCAAATTTAGTTATATACTGTATCATGGGGGTCTTCAATGTATTTCAGGCCAAGGACCCGCAAACTAATGGAGAGATGGAGTAATGACCCCCTATTATACTGTATAAAATTGTGTTTTATATAAAACTGGACCTTCTATCATGTATAAACGTATCTTGTTATTATGCATTCAACACTAACTCATTCAAATAATGCACAGGTTTATATATTCATGTTTTTATTAAAACGTGCAAGGTACAGTGAGAAGGTGGGGGTCATACCACTGTCATTTATAAAAATACCTCGTCAGCTGATACCAGTGCCAATATTGACATTCTCTGTCAATTGCATGATAATCATACATACAAGCTATTCAAGTTGACTTTTTTTAATATAAATGTAAAAATGAAAATGAGTGATAGCCGATTCGTGCCCTTGGCATGCATAAACATGCCTGTTATCTTGCATAAATACTGACTTATTAAAATAATGGACATACATGCGTGTAATTTATTGATGTATTTTTTAAACATACAGTACACGGAGTGGAAAGTGAATCCTCAAGTCATCTGTGGATTGCACACGCAGGCCCACTCCCACAATAGTGAGATGTCTGACCCTGCAACTTATCTGTCCTTGGGTGGATGGAAGTTGTCAGGCAGAGTCCTCTGAATAATCAGGTTGGAGTCTTGACCTGTTTGTTTTTCAGGTACATGATTGAGGAAAATCCACTTTTGCAGATTTGATTTGAATTTGTCAAAAAAAAAAAAAATTGGGTGATTTTTTTTTTTTTAATGGTCTTATCAACCAAATCTTTCACAACTCCCTTCCATCACAGACCCCAGAGGGGTCACAGACCCCTGTTGAAGACCTCTGAAATAAATAAGAAAAATGGTCATTAAATATGGTCAATAGGCATTGTAAGTTTCAAGTAAATATGACCCTCACGAGGATTAAGGGGTAGAAAATGGATGGATGGATGGACAGTGTCAAGTTATTACACCTTCCTTTTTTCCAAGCAGTCGCGCCAACCATCAAAAAGTAATATATGTCAAAAGCTGATAGGGTGAGATATTAAGTCATTACTGAGTTTCAAAATATTCACAAAGAACATCCACAAAATGAAGAGAATAATGACAACAAACATAGATTTATACAAACTGTTTTCAGTAAAGTCCATGATATTGTTGGGCAGCAGTGGCTCAGGAGGTAGAACAGGTCGTCCCAATCGTGGCAGGGTTGAAGGTTCAAATCGCGAATGAATAATAGATTCAGTGAAGTGTGCTTTGGGGTGAATTTGATTGTCATGAAAAGCACTATATAAATTCAATCTATTATTATTATTATTGTACAGTGGGGTCAAAGTAATTCTGACAAATAAGTACTTACGTTGTACCCAATATGCATATATTTGGGCAAATAAAAATGTCATATTATGAAGTTCAGACACTTATACACTATATTTTAAAGTCTGGCCTCAAAGTGTGTCAAATTGATCATTATTTTATGGTGATTATCTACTAATAGAACATTATTATAAATGTCACTTCCAGTTACCGTAATCTAGATATTCAGGCTGTCAAATGGAGCTGGTGGGATTACACCTTCAAGTTACTCCTGCATACGTCTTTCTGCACGGCCTGGGATGAATAAGAAAACCTGTCACACACTAACACACGCAGCTATAATTACAGATGCAAGTCCTACGACATTTAAATCTGTCATCTTAGGACACACAATGTCCAGTTCTTCATTAAATGAATGAAACATTGTTTGATTAAACTGTAATCCCTGTCTCCACTGAGTGATGATCCAACCTCTGAACTTAAAGAAGCCGACAGATAAGATAAGATAAGATAAGATAAGATAAGATAAGATAAGATAAGATAAGATAAGATAAGATAAGACAAGATAAACTTTATTTATGCCACACTGGGGGAGACCTCTGGGCTCAGGCGAAGAACTCTACTCTGGACACAGGAGAGTTTAAAATTGTATTTGTAGCTGTGTGTGTCAGTTGTTGAGTTTTTCCTTACTGACCCCAAGTCCCTGTGGATCTCTGAATGATATCGGAATCCCCTGTACCGCATCTTAATGGTTTGGTCCTGTCCAGAGCCAGAGAACTGGCACAGGTTAGCTTTAAGTGCTGCAATTTAAATTTGTATGAATGTCTCCATCCAAATACCACAGTCTGCAGTGACAATATTTCTAATAGAATGACACTGACAAAACAAAAAATGATTGCATTTTGCCATTTTCTTGATGATCATTTGCAAATTTGAGCTAAATTGCAACATATTGTGATAGACATGACTGTGTTCTTATTTTCTGTTTGACGTTTAAAATATCCAATACTATAGTGTTGAACAAATGTCAGTAAATTCCATGAATCCACTCCGGATTCTCTCTCAGATCTCATTATTACACCCATTTGTGTGGACTGACTGGAACACAGGAGATGGCATTAGTCTTAACGGTGGTAGCAGACAGCCCACGGGGCATGTTTGCCAGATTTAGGACTTATAAAGAATTGACACACACAAATAAATTTGGACAGTGTTGGTTTAACATCTGAGAACACTATTTAACTCATCCCATCTCAGGAAGTTTTCACACTTCACACTTCATTAACCTCTGGGGCACAGATTCCCTGGGAAGTCAAGGAGGGAAAATGCTTGTCTTTTTTATATAAATCAGCAGCGAGCGGCAAGTCCCCGGTGACAACATTTACATGCACACAGGATCTAGATAATAGCTGATATTCAAGTTCACGAAATGCGGTTTATTTGCACTTTCACGTCTCAGTCACAAATATCCATGTGTAGAGATGGAATATTGGAAAAGCACGCTTACACTAATCACAAAAAACAACAGTAACTGGGATGACTTGTTTCTCCATCTTAGAATAAACTGCAATGACCGAAACAATGGTTTACTTTTACTATTGGTTTCATTTCATGCCTTCTGGCTTATTTGGTTCATTTTTGTTCATTTTCTCACTTATTTATTTCATTTTGTTCATTGTTTTTGATCATTTTGTTCACTTTCTTCATAATTTTGTTCATTTGTTGTTCTTTTTTTATACATTTTGTCCATTTCCTGGTTAATTTGTTTTCATTATGTCAGATATTTACTTAATTTGAAGGTTTATGTCATTCCTTTCAATGTTCATTCGTGTTAACTTTGTTATTTCTTTTCTTTCTTTTTGTTCTTTTTTTTACTTATTTCAGTTAGTAGCTGTAGATTCTTTATTTGTTGTCATTATGTTGGTTTTTTACATTTTTTGTTCATTTTGTTGATTGTTTTATTATTTTTTTGTTCATATTGTTGATTATTTTGTTCTCCTTTTGCATTTTTTTCTTATCTTCATGTTTGCTCATGTCGAATATTTGGTTCTTTTTTGTTGAACCATTGTTGTTTTTTTTGTGTGGATTGTTTTGTTAATTTGGGGAAATATGTTGTTCCTTCCTTTGTTTGTGATCATTTTGCTGTTTCATTTCTTTGTTTGTATTAATTTTCTTACTTTCTTCCATACGTACCTTGTTTTGTTTGTTGTTATTATGTTGTTTCTTTTGTTTATCTTTTGTTCATTTTGCTGATAATGTTATTTTTTTAGCATTTTCTTGTTTTATATGCTCATTTTTGTGGATTGTTTTGCTCATTTGTTTTAATTGTGGTGGTAATTTATTTACTTTTGTTCAATTTGGAGATGATGTTGTTTGGTAATGTTGCTTACTGTGATCTTTTTTGCTCATTTTGATGATTATTTTGCTTGTTTGGTCATTTATTGCACATTTTCTTGACTTTTTTTATTTTGCGGATTTATTCTGTCCCTCGTATTTGTGTAATGCTGTAACTTCATTTTATATTTGAGTTTATGTACAGTTCTGACGTATTTCTTTGTTTGGCCACAGGAGGTCAGTGCCACTTTCTTCTTCTTGAGTTTTTGTATTTGCACTCTATTGCCCTCTAGTGGCTACCAGCCGTAAGCAGCAGGCTGTTCAATAGCAGCTCAGGGGTGCAGACATGCAGCACACCTCCCTGTTTCATTGTTGGGAACGCTTGGTATATCATAAACTGTAAGTTACTTATTATCTAAGTTGGTTTTAACTATGTTT
>JAQQAE010012900.1:0-12973 GCA_029823295.1 Pseudamia nigra | reverse complement strand
GAGGAGAGGGAGCATGTGTGTGGAATGAGCACAGGAGGGAGGGGCAGACAGGACTCTCTGAAACACAGGGAAAAAGGTGTGAGCAGGTGAATCAAAACACCAACATATACTATTAAAAACATCTAGACAGGACTTGCAGCGCCACCAGCCCCCACACTAACTGTGAAATGAATATTTATAACTTATTTTAAATGACCAACAAATGAAGCAATGATATTTAAACATAATTTAACATTAATGTACTGTAAAAATATATTTTCTCAAACTCAGAAACTGTTCTCCTGTTGGAGCCAGGTTGTCCTGCTTTGTGGAGTTGGTGCTATCCATGAGCTGGGACCTGAAGATGCTGACTGACACAATTTTACTAAATTAACTGAATCAAAGCAATGAAGTTTTGAACTTTTGACAGGTAGTGTATACTGAGTCAGCACAGTCTCAGTTTCAGCATAAATAAGCAGATTAATGTCACACTCATGCCGTATTTATGTAACAAAAATTAGAGGAGCTAGGCACTGCCTGGCTAAAAAAAAAGTCACAACATGGATTTAACTAAGTAAATACAGTAAGCGCATTTCCACATGCACAATGCGAAGGGAACTGAAGGGATTGGGACTGAACAGCTGTGTAGCATCAAGAAAACCACTAATCAGTGAGGCTAACCAGAAAAAAAGGCTTCAATTTGCTAGGGAGCATAAAGATTGGACTCTAAAGCAATAGAAGAAGGTCAGACTCTACCATCATCAGTGCAAGATCTTGGTGAAAAATTAATGCAATACTGGATGGAAATAAATCTTGTGACATTGCAGAAGCTTATTGAAACAATGCCACAGCGAATGCGTGCTGTAATCAAAGCTAAAGACATCCAACGAAATACTGTATTAAGAGTGTGTGACCTTTTTTTTTTGGTGGTGACTTTTTTTGGCCAGGCAGTGTATGTATGTGTGTGTGGGTGGGGGTGTGTGTGTGCATGCATATATATATATTCCACTTTGAGTCTCAACATCCAAAGTTAAAACATCAGTAATATATCAACAATACTGTATGTAGCACAGAGTGAGAAGGGTCAAGAAAATAGCCAAAACTCATGCTATTCTGATCATAAAATGTTAACTTTGTGGTCTGTTAATTCTGTTAAGGGGTTAAGTAGGCAAAAAAAGAAGGATGAACATCAGCAAAGGTGGACTGAAAAGTGGTACGTTGCTATGGCCAAGAGGATAACAGACAATATCCCCTACACCCACCCACCTATCTAACTGTAGCGTTAGAGTTGCCTATTAACTAGAGACTTTTGTATAAGAGTGAATTCATGTGCACTTTTAGAGCCAGCCTCAGGCTGCCTATTAAAAAAAAAACTGTACCTTTTTTGGAACCAAGGTTTTGCTTCAAATGTACATGAACATTAGAAGGTGCAGGTCCTCTAAAGTCCTAGGTGTCAGTATTTTGAGGTAAAACTGCATTTTAGTGCTTGATGAAAACAACCCTGAACAACATGGTGCTACTTACAGCAAAATCTTAAACTGCAAATGATTTTGTGTTTGAGTTTTGCTGCTCTGACCTGCATCGATTCAGTGTCATGCCTTGCAATAGATTTATGCATGTTGCAGAAGGGCTACTAAATACTGGGGCATGTAATGGGACAGGGTCTGTGGATTCTCATCCCTCAGAGACAGAATAAAAGACCAGACTCAAAAGGTTAAATCCACTTTTGGTCTGTTTGTCCAATCCCTGAATTTCAGAATTGACATTTCAACTAATATGTGGACAGAGAGTTTTATTATGTCTGTAAATAAAGGATAACGTTTCTGATTTTGGCGGTAGTACAGACTAGCTTTCATCAAGGCTTTTTTGTATGCAGGTATAAAACACCCTGACCTGCACATTGCTAGTGAAGGACTGGAGATAAAGAGAAGAGGAGGAGATAAAACATAAAAAAGTACAATACCACCTTTTTTGGTCGTTCCTCTTCTAAGGTGAGAGATGACCCTCTTCAGAAACATCAAAGCCTCTAATTATTCTCCTACTCTGTTTGGCTTCTGCTCAACAGGACAGGACGATTCCTCTAATCTCAGAACATCAGCCCTTAACCATTACTGCCAGCCGGTGTTTGATTTTGCTGAATTTTGTTTCCTGTGGCTAATGAAGATCCTCTGAAGCAGTGCCATGTGAATTGATCAGAAACACCCTTTAATCTTGCACGAATGTGGAAAACAACTGGGGTTTGGTCAGTTTTCATCAAGGACAAGCTCAAGTGTAACAGGAAACATGCGCTTCATCTGAATTTGGATTTGCATAATTAAACAATGTGACAGACATCTCTTAAACCCTGTCTTCCGATTTCTGGCTGTTCAAGGCCACAACAGTATTTATTTATTTATTCTTTATTCAACCAGGTAAGTCAGTAGTATGAACACTAATAAGATAGAACAGCATGTTCCAACCCAAACAATAGTAAAAATATCGCATCTAGTTAGGGAATAGCATCCATGCACATTGATCATGAAATGTAGAACACTTTTACAAGTACAATTAAAATGTTTCATTTCATATATCTTTGTTTACTTCTATTCCATTACATCTCAGAACTAGACAGCTTTGCTTAACCTTAATGTCCTTTTCTGGACATCCACAAATTTGTTGATTTTGAACCTATCAACATTATATGATAAGTTTCAAATTCTCTACAAGGGCTGGGCAATTTAACAAATATACTTGATGCATCACGGCTGACTCTGAGCTCAATGTAAAAAATGACTATATCACTGACATCAGGATGTAGTCAAAGTTTGGTAAAATTGCTGCACACTTTCACTTCTCTCTCCGCGGATGCTCCCTCTCTTTATTTCTCTCTCAAAGTAGCGTTAATGTGGCTATGCTAGCAACTTTTCCAGAGTTTACAGTGATTTGTCATGTTAAAACTTCACTCTTCTGCTGGTCTCTCTTGAAACGTGACCAATTTATGTGGCCATGCATGCAGCAGTCACCCCAAGTTCCCCAGGAGAAGAGTTTAGGAGTATTTGACAGAGGTTTTTATCATATGGGTGTTTCATCCACACAGAGCCCGCATTTTGGGAGCTCAAATATGCTATTTTTTTAAACTGGGTCCCAGAAGGAACAAATCTGAAAACGCTACCCTTGCAGGTCCGTGTTTACAACCCTTACACATTTTTTTTTTTAAACAATGACACCATTTTCTTAAATCAGGCTGTGTGGTTCTGTCTGCCAAAATATGCATCGCCTTTCTGTAGGTGCTGCACTCCAGAGAGAGAGAGATACAAAGTCTGTCAGAGACACCCACCTCGGCACCACACTTCGCCAACAACAGTGATGACAGTGGTTTACAGTGTTGCGTCTATGCTGCAGAATCTACTGAGCTTGTTATGGCTTTTTCAGCAAAATCTTCTGCTCCTCTACTACCACTGCGGGCAACAAATGGACATGGAGAACAGCATACAACACACGTTCTTAGCTGTTTACATTACATGCTTGTGCTCCATGTCTTCTCTGTTTTTGGTGCATTTCTGTGGCAGAGTTACAGCATCACTTACGGGCCTGGGATATACTGTATACTACAGTGTTTTCAGTGGTTTTGTGTGGACGTGCATTTTTTGAGACCATGGCGTGTTTATGGAAACATTTTTAAAATGAAAAAGAAATAGATTGTTTTCGTTTCCGTGTGGACCAGGCCTAAAACTTTACTTCCTGCTCTTACACATAGAGCACTGTGGGTGCTTCTCTCTCCCTCCCTTCTTGAAAACATGAAACGGAATTGCAGTTTGAACAGTTGAAGTGAGAGACCGGGTTTAAAACATAGAATGGACTTCCAGATTGAAATATCAAACTGAGAGACCTGTGTGCTGCATTAACAGTGAGTTTACATATTTTAAAAAACTTTAAAATAAATGTCTAGTGATATGTATAAAATGAAGTATTGACAAAATATATTACAATATATTTTTTCCATATTGCCTGGCACTATTCTCTACTTGAAATCAATAAAGTATTTATAAAACTGCGTTGAAGTAGATATAGAATGGGACTTAAAATGTTAAGGTGCTGCATTTGTTGGTCACGCAAAGTTGGCTTCTCACTTCGCACATGTGAATCTGTGAGAATGAGAAGCCAGTAAATATAAGCAGCAAGTGCATGAGAGGTGGCTGTCACACGCTTTCTTCCGGAATACTCTGTGATACACAAACAGCTGCTTGTTCTGTCTGACAGCTGCTGTATGCACACCTATAAGGAAATGCTCACAATCCACACTTTGTAACACACAGTGAATTTTATGGTTGGAAGAAAACAGATGAGATACTTTTTCTGGCACAATCTGGCATACTGAATGTACAAATGTTTGCCTTATTTGCAAAATAAAATCTGTCTGGTGAAAGGTGTGTCACAAACCTACATTGTTGCACATCTTTGCACACTGTAAATACATGCATAGCCTGTATGAAAATCCTGGCGCTCCAAACAGCAGATCACTGATGTTTGTGAGGCTTCATGACACGTGAGAGCATTTTGGAAGTAAACCATTATGCAGCTTCAAATTTTCCTGACTTGACCATCTTTCCTTGATATTGTTTCTGCAACAGATAAGCAGGCCTTGTAGTTGAATAGTTTCTTCTTAACTGTTTTAATTGCATTTACTGACATGCCTACAATATATTTGTGGTTGTACTTAAATTTTTAAAACTACCTTTGTCCTTTTTAATAATTAGCTAACTACATTTTAACTTGAGCTTGTGACTGAATTGACGTTCTGATTTCACATGACTGGAGTCTATACATGTTTTACTTGATGTTAATGTGTTAGTAGTAGAGGGAGACAGAGGGTGGAAAAAAGGGTAAAGAAAAATGGGGAGTGGCAGCTATTCTACTGCTACAGACATGCATAAAGTGCTTAACTATTACATATTTTAATGGTTACAAATGAAAATCAATAACTGGTGGCTACTCTTTATAATGTGCCAGGCTGCTACACAGTATATAAATCAATGTCCTGGAAATACTGTTGTTAAATGAATAAATGTAACTTGTGAATGCTCCTAAATGAATGCTTGTTGCATCTGCTGATGTCAGCTGAGTTCACCTCATTCCCGTGTCGATGTTGAATCCATGCCGAAAATCAAAATGAGATCGGGGTCTCCCAGCAAAAAGAAAACAAGGAAATTGTGTGCACTTGTACAATTGCCCTCTAATATCCCTTGGGCAGAACCTCAATACTTCTGCCCAAAATGTACTGTATGTCTGATAACAGTTTGCATTTTAAGCACAGTAGAATGCCTGGGGCTCATCAATTTGGCAGGCAGTAATTTTAGGGGTGCCCTTGCCTTCTGAGTCATCTTTTTATCACATCCTTGCAGACTTTTTCTGGCCTTAAACTGAGCTCTGGTTTGCTCCCCAGTCTTAACACGTGCTCTAAAATTCTATATGAATATTATATCTGGGAGACTTAGTTGAAACTTTGATAGCTGGTTAATAGAAATATTTATGTGAAACATGACTTTGCTTTACAACCACATTGTTTTGTGAATGTTTGATCATTTCTTAAGATTTTACGTGGAGACTTCCAGTTTGAGTGCTCTTCTACCCAGACATCGCTTGGTTCTCTCGTGGAAAATATATCCACTGTGGTTCCGAACAGGCTTTCAACATCATTGAATCCACTTCAATCAACTCCTTATGATCTGCATCTCACTGTCACCTGAGAAATCCCAGTAGAAGCGTGGCCACAGCGTCACCAGTGGCTGCACCAAACTCAACTTCAGACTTTTTGATATCCACTATCTCTGTGGTAATGGACAGCTCCTGCTGGATCTCATTAGTGACCACAGGTATGATGTCTTGTGTTCGATAGAGATTCAGGAACAACCAAATGACTTTTCCAGCTGAATGAAGCAACTCCACCTGGGTTTGTTTCTACTTGTCAGCCCCATACCATTGGACGTGGGAGAGGTATTGTGGTAAATCATAAGAACTGGAAGGTCTTGCCTGTCTCTGTCCCAGCCTACTAGTCATTCATGTCCCTGGTCATTCAACCATCTCCGACCATAGTCGCCACTGTTTACAATCCACCTAAACCTAATACAATGAGTGTGAGTGAAGTAAATGGCCTGATTGCATCCTTCATTATTTAAGATGTTAAGCATGTACATGATAAAACCCCTTAACACTCGCCTCTGACCTTTGCAAAACAATGTGAGGGCTAGATCAATTCTGGTTGCAAGCACTCATGATAGGCTTAATCTCATCAGAATGTGAATATCATGAGTATTTCACTTTCAAATCACATGCAATATAGATGCCTGTTGCATTTTTCACTTGCAGTTAATATGCTGTTCAGGGTATTTTAGAGGATAAGGGTGAAGAGGGCCATAGATTTAGAAGAAGGTGGATGAGCTGGTTATGGTAGCACAATAAAATTCTTGTCTTCCAATGGGGAGACCGGGGTCTAGCTTCATGCAGTTTCACTCTCGTGCTTTTGTGCATGCTGCCCATCCCACAGCCCAATAGTTTTTTTCTAACACTAACCAAGCAGTGTTATGTCTAACCTCATACTACCTGTGGCAGAAAACAAGTTGAAGTCATTGCAAACAAAATGAAAATGGTGTCTACATGCTGAGGTACCCTTGGTGTTTGTATGAAAAGGGGTGAGAGTGAGTTGTTGTGATTGAGGCTTATCTGCTCGTTTGCTTTTCTTCGTGATTTATCTTGCCCTGAAGAACATTAAACAATGCTACGCAGACATTTTCTGAGATTTTCAGAGCCTTTCTGTTTTAAAGAACAATAAAGTAGAAAAATAAGTTGTCCAACATTTGCAGTACTTTGTCTTTCATGTGTCTGCTGTGTCCTACCTTGCTGTCCTGTGGCTATTAGTGTTCACATGGGAGTGTGGTCAAAACCTGTTTACTTTGACTCCCAAGGAAGTTTCAGGGTCAACCATTAATATGCCTAAAAGTAGTTTAGCCCCAGGTGAGGAATATTGAAGTGAGATGCAACAAAAGCAGCCAAGATAAGTCAGAGCCAAGGACAAACAGATTGGCGCTCTATACAGATGCCAGAGTAGGAGACTATTAGATTATCTGTAAACGTGAATTCTCCCTCCGACATTTGACGAGAACTGAAAACCGATCCATATTTTTGCTGGAGGGACCTGCCACGCACACAAAAACTATTATGAGGTCTTTAAAAAGATAGAAACTTTATTATTCTGGTGCCAGTGTCACATCCAGTGAGCTATAAATTTACACATGCAAACACGCACACAGACAGTATCCACACATTGCAAACGAGAGTACAATGATGCTGATGTAGAGACGGAGGACAGGAAGTCTGGAGGAGTGTACCCCCAAAGTTAAATCTGACATTACAATGTCAGGTAGTAATGATCAGGATGGTTCAGGCACAGGATGTGGGAAGTAAAAGGAAGGGACTTGATGGAAGGAGAAGGCTTTACTTCTCTTTGCCTTTATTGAACACTACAAGATGAAGGAAAGATGTGAATGAGAACTAATAAAATATAAAAAAACATTCTCCAAGAACCTAATGTCCTTACACCAAGCCATTACACTGGTCAACCTTAGTGAAAGTACAATTTTCTGAAAATAGAGGCACGCCTTGTTTGTTTATGTTTACTGTGGTGTTTGCGGTGTCATATACGGACTCATGGTCACATCTTAAGTCAAATACTGATATACTGCCACAAGGAACAACTGATTTTGTTACACAAGGCAGCATGTGACCACATGATGTTAAGTCCTTTCAGGGTGATTATGGAGGTGCAACAAACACAGTATCAGCTTCCTGCTAATGCGTTGCATTTTTCCTATGTTGTGTCTAATCCTTATCCTGGCTCCCTTCCCTAAAACTCACATCAACCTCACTTTCCTACCACTCAGAAATTAACTTTTACAGCTAAAATCCTCACGGTGATGATCTCAGTTTGTCACACTTTCCCAGAACAATATGATGCACTAGGGTGCTCCATGCATTCGTAAGAGGAGCAGGATTTTGTTAAAGTGCCCATGATATTTCCTTTTTTTGGCTTATCTACCATGTTGCAATGTTGAATTCTCATCTTAAACAAGCGAGAAAGTGCAAAAAATAGTTTACCTATCTCCTAGAAATCTTTTGGTAAAGCATCTTATGTTCCACAAGTCTTGCAAACTCTGAGTAGCAAGACTTTTTTTCAACTCGGCACAGTATGATGTTATAGTTTGCTGAACCTCCTTAGATGGTCTTTCTCACTGTAGCGGTGGATAAGGGCTAGGCTAACATTAGCTACTGTAAATAGTTACAACAGCAAACTCAGCAAGTGATAGTCAAAGTGTCAAGATGAGAGGAGCAGTATCTGTCAACTCCATGGCATTCACAGCTGTGCAGCTAGCAGGATGAGCCCACCAGAGAAATCACAACCTTGACTCTGGTAAGAGCAAAGGAGGATCCCAGGGCACAGCTTGGTTTCACTCATGATGATCACACAGCAGTTACTTACAAAGCTTTCAGTTACCATCTGCAGTTCTATTTCTCTTTTTCTGGTGGAGCACAGCAGCCTTGTTCAGAGCTGAGCCACATGGCTCGGGAACCCCAGCCACACAGCTCTGTAATCATGCCAATAATAGTGATAGTAATAATATTTCACTGTTAATTTGTTCCTTGGAGGAGTACATAGAAACTTCAAGTTAGACAAACATACAGTACATTCAACACCAGCCCCCACTGGACCTCTGTTGTTCAGAAAGAAAATCGGTGAAGCTACCTACAGTAGCTAAACTCCTTCCCTTGTTCTGTAAGCTCCACATAAAGCAAATCTGTTCATTTCAGGGACAGAACTTGTCACTGGTAATCTGAAATGAATGCAAACTATTCTGAGTTATGATGGGTGCCAAGCAAATCTAGATGCACCCAAGATTACAATTAAATTGCTGCAAATGAGCATGTCATGGGCACTTTAAACTGGAAGGCTGACATTCCTGTTTCCCATCAATAAATGTGACTGTGACTTTGTGTAAGACCAAGTCACATTTCTCCTGTTACTACTCCGCTGATGTGTGAATGTTTGAATGTCAGTACGTGCAAATAGAAGATGATATATTGGAAGTGCTATTGGGATGATCAATGTAGATTAGTGTGATTTAAGTCCGTTTAGCATACATAAAATAAGGATAACCCAGTGAGAATTTGGACATAAAGTTTAATTATGGCACCTCATGCTTACTCTCTCTTATTTGTCAATATAAATCTCTCCACTGCAGGAAAACACATCTGTACCTGGGGCTTAATTTGGGGGCTGTATTCTTTGAAGTTCATGGCCTACAAAAGCAGTGCCTTTGTCGACTGCTATGGATACACTCAGTGGTTATTACCGTACATGAGATGGTTTGCTGTGGAGGCTGCCCTATGTGCATTACCAGCAGTTCCAGCTCTTACTCCCTCGTGACACTGTTCCGGTCTCCTAGCAACATCACCATCTCCAACTTGATAATTTGTTGGATAATGACACTTTACAGTTGAATGTACAGTATAATTAGTGTATTTTAACTGATATAACAATTTCATCCACAACAATATCTAAATATTTTGCTTGGCAGTTTTCTTTTAGTCCACAGTCTATTTTCCTTTACTTTCTTTGTTCTGTGTCTATGGCCAGTAGTAGCTTTGTATTTAGCAGATGTTAGCAGATGCCATTGGTACAGTCTTAGAATTAATTCTGTGGGACCATAATACTTAAAATCATTGGAATTCCTCTTCCCCATTGATTTAGTCAGTATTCAGCTAAAAAGTTATGTACTTGGTACTAAGCTCCTGCTGAACACTCTTTCTCACCTTTTTGTAAACCAGTGCAGACCTCTATACTGCCTGCGAAATCTCAGTGTCCATGTACTACAGAGAAAGTTTGAAGATGAGGAGGACTTTCAATTGAGCAGGGAGGCCCCCAGATGGCCACTGGACACTTAGTCCTCCTCTAGGGCATTTCATCCTGGTGGATGGTAAATGTTTTATGCAGCAGGGTTACTTTTTTATGTGGCAGAGTTATGGCTAATATCTGCACTGTCTACAGTACACCGTTAGCAAAGTGGGGCTTTGTAAACATGAAGCCAATGAAGAACCAAGAACAACTACGGTACTGCAACTACCAAAATAAAGACAAGAAAATATAAGCATAATAATAATAATTATTATTATAACAAAATAACTTGGACCTTTAGTGGTTTACTTGATATTCGTTCTCTACACATTTCCAACTGTAATAAAAGACCCAGATGGACAAAAATTGTGGATGAAAGCAGTAACTAAATTAAAACTTAAGAGTAAAAGCATCTTGCTCTTTATCATGAATTGCATACGGCTTGTAAATAACCATGGATCATCATCATTCTTGAGACATTAAAATAAGTTATGGTGAGATCATTTTTATAAAATTTCAGTAGTACACATTATGAAGCACAAAAGACAACAATGGAGACCCCGGACTGTTTAACAACTGAAGTCATACATCAACATTGGGATAGAATTCCACCTTCAAAGCCTCAATTAGTGTCGTCAGCTCCTAAACGCTTGTTAAGTGTTGTGACACAGTGGTAAAAATGACCCTGTCGCAGCTCTTCTGGAATGTGTTGCAGGCATCAAATTCAAAATGAGTGAATGTTTGGAAAAGAGCGAAAAACTGTAAAATTTATCAGTTTGAACATTAAGTATCTTGTCATTGTACTGTCTTCAATTGAACTTGCAAATCATCATATTCTCTTTTATTTATGATTTATGCATCTCAAGTTCATTGGAATTGAGGTTTGTAAGTTGTTTTCATCTGAGATCAGTTGTGAACCATAGTTTCAGAAACTCAATCCACCACTTCCATAAAACCTAACCAATTCCCCACACAACCCTGAGCCACTGCAAGGTGTGCAAGTGCAGCCCAGCTCTACAAGGTTTAGTTTTCATGTGTGAAAAAAATAACGTTGTAGATTTTTTTTTAAAATTGGGACTGAGCTCGATGCAGGTCACACACATTCACATATCCATGCACATACTGTATATACAGCACTCACTGCTTTTACCAAATGTTTTTTCCTGTTACCAAATATTCTTTTCTGCTACTAAATAGTTTTCTCTAAAAAGAGAGAAAATACACTATTTTTGCATTCATATCCATCTTTGCTTTCTTATAGAAATACAACTTGTGTCCAAATATTATCATGTTTCTAGACAGAAATATTAGTTATTTGAAAATGTAAAACAATTTCTTCTAAATTAAAACTTTTTCTAAGGAACAACAATGTATGTGCTTGATATTCTTTTAAACATTGTTTTAAAATGGCATTTGACTTTTGGTAACAGGACTGAAAAATGCCATAATCATTACCTTTAAAATGTTTTTATAAATTAAATAGAGTAGCCTAAGATGGACCAGTACTCATTTTTAAAAGTTGTTTGTTTCTAGATTTTGTGTTTACAAATAAAAATGAATTTTCATTTTGAAGAGTTATATTATCTACCATAATTCTAACTTTTATCTACCTGTTGTAATTCATTCATATTCATTTTAATTTTCTTAATTTTACTCGTCAACAATTAACAACTCTTAACAATAGAAGCCATGCATGCACTCAGGGTAAAATAAACATGAAAAAGCATTAATATTTGTTAAACACTCAAGTCTGTGTCTGAGACTCTACTTACTTGATGGTAACTTGACTTCAGTCTTCATCAGTCTTCTTATGTCTTTTCCTTTCATTCGCCATTAGTTTTTGCCTACTCTTAAATTATACATTTATTGTTCCTGCATCTATCATTAGTGACTTTCCTTGGGTCAGTGGCGTCTATTGCTCTGGGTCTAAAGTAGAAAAATGATTGGCTGGATGACTGATCATCAATGAACCACCAAGATGGCCAATCAGGTGTCATATCAGGCAAAATATTCAACGCCTGAATTCATGTATTGAAAAAAAAGTTGTACTTCTCTGAGTTGCTCAGCTATTTGTTGCTGCATTTAATTATATTTATTCTTAATTCCACACAGAATACAAACTCTAAGGTCTTATTTAATGATGACAGAACACCATAATACTGATGAGTATTAAAGGGAATGGCACACAGAACTATGATACATAGCAAAAGCAATGAAAGAAATGAAGCAAGAGTAGAAACAGTAAAAAAACAGGAAGAAAAATGTTAAAATGACATAAAAGGAAGACTGTATAAAATAAGTTTTAAGAAGAGGTTTAAAAGTGTTGTAAAAGAAGTTACTGACTAAGCCTGCCTTTTCTCCTGGTTGTTTAAATGTGCCATATATATTTTTTGGTGGTGTAGAGATTGTGCTAAATTTATGCACTTTAAGAAACAAGTGATAATTACCTCCGTCAAGGAGGTTATGTTTTTGTTCTGTTTTTTTTTTGTTTTGTAAACAAGATTACTCAAAAAAGGTACAAATGGATTTTGATTAAATTTTCAGCATAGGATGGACATGGCATGAGGTCCAATTGGTTTTGGGAGTGATCACTATCTGGATCCAGGACTTTTTTGAAGGATTCTTTATCATTGCAAGATCGGGCCAAATTCAGCATTGTTGCATGTAACTCTGCAATAAATGCTCTGGGTTAATGCAAAAAAAAAAAAAAAACATTAAGTTCACAACAGGTTCTAAAATATTGCATAGATTTATTCAGATCCTGGCAATATTTTTGATACTGTGATCCAAAACAGGTTAATGTCAGTGACAGTGCAGTCAGGGGAGGCAGAGCCTCACCTGTCATCATGGAAAGAAAAAAATGTGAAATGAAAACATAAATTAAATGGTTATATTTTGTTTAGTAATATGTACTGTAAAGTTATTCTCCATTTAACGTCACCATTTTTAGATGTTTTTTTTTTTCAAAATCGCTGAATTTTTGCATTTACCATTCAAATACTAAGAAGAGACGTGCGGTGAGGCACCGGCTGGCTGAGTCTCACCGCGGATGCACAATGACGATGCAAA
>JAQQAE010012899.1:0-12974 GCA_029823295.1 Pseudamia nigra | reverse complement strand
ATTTTTTGCAGATTTTTTCTTTGTTATCCGAATTTTTTGTTGTCAGAAGCGTTTGTTATCAGGGGCACCACTGTATAATGAACATAAATTACACAACACAACTGTACAAAATGACCAGGAAAATGAACTAAATAAGCAACAAAATGAGCAAAAGGATTAAAAAAATGGATTAAAAAAAGAGTCAGCAAAATTAGCAATAAAATTTGAAAAAAATACTAAATAATTAAGAAAATGGTCAGTAATGACCAAAAATGTACATACATATGTGTCAAACAAAAAATTAACTGAACAAAATTAGCTATGAAATTATTTTTAAAAATTACAAATTAACCAACAAAAAAACCCAAAATGATCTGAAAAAACAGATTAATCAAGGTGCTGGACAAAATAAGCAACAAAATGAGCAAAAATAGTAAAAGTCATGAACATTGAAGTCAAAAACATGAGCAAAATAAGGAAAAAAGAAAACATTTTTAATGAAAATCAACCATCAATCAAGCACATGAATGCAAATGTTGAAAATAAAGAGCAAAACTGAACCGAACAGCCATGAGAATGAAGAAAACAAGACATAAAATTAACAAAATAAGAAACAAAATGAAAAAATAATGTACAAAATAGACAAGCCTGAATAAAAATGAACAATTCATGAATTACCATAGCATCTAAATTTTAAAACTAAATTCCTTGCTCATCCTGACCTCATCTTTTGGTTTAACTTTGGTGACTTTTGGCCCGTCCGGTGACGAATTATCCCACGAACAGGCCGAAGTTAGTAACCACGGCAATGACAGCATCCCTTCAGTGTAAAAGCTGATAGAGCAGATGGAGGTTGTAGTGCATGTTTTAAAGGCGTGTGAATCCATCGTAGATAAACAGTAGAATCTGAGGTGTTGTGCGTGTCCACTAATTTGCAGTTTTGAGCTTTGTGTATTGGTTTATTGACGTTGGAACACAAGAGCCAACTTGTGAGATCCTGTGTATTGTACTGGTGTTAGGGGTTTTATTTTGGGGGGGTAATTGTGCAGGGTTCAGTGGTCTCCATGCAAGCTGGGCTGGAGATAACTAGAAAACCCAGGTATATTTCTCACCTTTTATTTCCAATTTATCTCTGTGTATGAGCTAAAAGGCTGAAGTGAGTGCATCAAACTCTGTCCTGTTTAAGGCGAACTACTGTTTAAGGTAAAGTACAAAATAATAATCTTACTGATGTCTCACCGGGAAACCGAAAAATTACATACATAAATGATTGGCTAGAGAATGTCTTTTAATAGGGTGTGCATCAATTTTTATTTTTTTTTAGCATTTTTGTGATTATTTTTTGGATTTTCTTTGTTTCCGTTGTTATTTTGTCCATTTTATTGTTATTTTTGTTCATTTTTGTTCACAGTTTGAATTATTGTGCTCATTTTCTCTTTTATTATATTGTTTTCTGTCATTTTTGTTACTATTTTATCAGTTTCCTTTTTTATTATGTTATCATTTTCTTCATTTTAGGTCATTTTCACGATTATCATTTAATGTTTTTGATTATTGTCTTTATCTTGTTCATTTTCTGTTATTTTTTTGTTCATTTCATTTCCTTTTTTTAATTTTTGGTGGATTTTTTTCATTTTGTTTGTTATTTCATTTATTTTCTGTTAATATTTGTTAATTTTATTTCAATTCAATTCAATTTTTATTTGTGTAGCACCAATCATAACCCTCGATTATCCTTATTTATTATTATTTTTGATCTTGATTGTTTTGTTCAGTTTTTGTTCATTTTGTTATTTTCCTCATTTCTATTCATTTCATTTATCAGATTTAATTCCTTCCTGTTCATTTCCTTGATTATTTTGTCCATTCTTTGTGATTTGTTCATTTAGCTTCTTATTTCGTTCAACTTGTGTCAATATTTGTTCATTTAACTCACTTGCCTTGTTTTTTTTGTTCAGTTTTTGTTCATTTTGTTGATATGCTCCACCTGCTTCTATTTATTTTATCATGTTTTTATTCCTTTCTGTTCATTTTATTACTTATTTTGTGCAATTTTTGTCAGTCTCCTTGAATGTTTTAACCATTTTCCATGTTATTCTGTTTAATTTTGTTCACCATCTTGATTATTTTCCTCATTTTTCAATATATGTTGTTGATTTAGTTCTTATTTTCCTCTGTTTTGTCTTAGGAATGCCAGTAATGATCATTTATACACCTTTTTTAATATATTTTTAAATAGTAAAAATATTAAAATACTATATGTGGATTTTTTTATGTGTATTTAGAACCACAAAAAACAGAAAAACTGGGGACTACTGGTCTAATGGTTTATATCAGACATACTTGTACTTCACTTCCACTAATATTTTAGTGTTTGAGCAACAGCGTCTCCTCTGTGCTTGGAAACCACCACCAGGCCGCCATCAAACCCACCGCGCGTGGCGTGTGGCCTGGTGACAAACGGCTTGTCTCAGCTCTGTTAACGCCGGCAGCCTCCAGCTCGGAAATTAATGTTTATATCACCCCCAGTAACCTTTGAGCACACATCTGATAATGAATGACTTTAAAACCCGGGGATGGGGAATTTAAGCAATTTGGCGCCGCAAATATTCTTTCGTCACTCACAGTTTGGTGTAGCACAGTTGTTCTTTTGTTCCTTTCTGTTTTAAGTGGTTACAAATTAGCAGCTCGACAGTGAGGACACAGACTTAACTGGAAAGATGTGGAACAGACATGAATGTGCAGAAGTGAAAGGAATTCTGTGTTTACCTGGTCTAAAATTATGCCCCTATAATAATCATTTGCCATTATTATAAAATTCAAACGAGGCAAATTAATTTTTTTATATTAAAGCTAGTATTTTAGCAAAATATGCATTTATTTTCATGACTGCATGCATATTTAGAGGTTACAATATTCAGAAAGTGGACACAAATTTGCATTTAACCAATAAAATTAACAAATTATCCATAAACTGAACAAAACAACATTGATGGAGAACTAAATTTTAAATAGTACTAAAGGGAAAGAGCAAAAATGAAGAATGTGATTCACGAAATGAAAAAAAATTATGCAGAAATGGACAAAATACTAAAAGAAATGAACAATTAGGGACAGAATACACAAAATGAATGAAAAATGAAAATGAAAACTTAATCAGCAAAAATCAATAAAATGAGCAAAAAATTAAAATCAACAAACAATTGCAGCAAGAATAAAGAAAATGATCCACAAACAGAACAAATATTATGCAAAAATAAGATAGATAAGATAATCATGAAAATGAAAAATAATGGATACGAACAAAAATGAACAAAATGATGCACAAAACGAATAAAATAATCCATACAGTGAAAACAAATGACCAAAATAGTCGACAAAATTAAAAATAGTGATCACCATTGGACAGATGAGTCAAGAAAATAAGAAAAATGTCCAGAAAATAACTATTAGAGGTCTAGAAACAAAAAAAAAAATGAAAAAAAGAAAGAAAATTAACAATGATGTGCAAAATGAATACAAATGAACAAAAAACACCAAATTAATCAAGGAGATGGCCAAAATCAAAAAACAAAACATTCACAAACAATCCACAAAATGAACAAAATAATCAAAAACAAACAAAAAATGTCCATACAATGAACAGAATGCTGCACAAAATGAACAGATATGACAACTAAATTAACAACATAATCAAGGAAATGTCTAAAACAATAAATATGCACACAATTAAATAAATACAGGCAATGAACCAAAATAAAAAATGACAACATCAGTCAAAAAATGAGCCAAGTATGTAAAAAACACAAAATGTCAACAGAATAATGCACAAAATGAACAGAAATATGAGGAAAATTAACAAAACTAAAAATAAAATAGTGAACTAAGTGTATGAAAGTAAACATACTAATGCAGTATACACTCCAGTTCATCCATTTTTTAACCAAATGTCTGTGTAACCATGGCAACAGATGCTGCATGTCAATAGCAGTCTGACATCTGATTTAAAAACAATAAATATATGTTTTTGTAATTTTTTTTTGAGACCCACTCAGAACACGTTCATGACCTACTTCTGGGCCGTGACCCACCAGTTGAGAACCAACTTTAGCCTGCCTGCACAAGAATGGACTTTAGCCTAGCTGGGGTTGAAAAAAAAACAACTAAATATAAAAGTTCCCAATGAATTGAATGGTAGCTGTCCAAACCAAGAGCTCTAACAGTGTATACAGTAATTTGCAGAAGTTCCTTGGTGTATGTTTAAGCCAAAATGCTCACTTGAGAGAAGGCTGATGCAGCTCTATCTGGAGGCTTCAGTCAGAGGCCGCTGCAGGTTCCTAACAGTCCATTTCTATGCTTGATGGGATCTGGAGACATGGGATCAGCGGTGGAGACAGATGTTGGAGAACTCTATAGCGTCTCCACTCGTTGTGAGATGTGTTTGCTGGGGAGAAGAGTCCCCAAGGACCTCGAGTTTATCTCTTATCTCCATCATCAGGGCTTCGTGATTTGACAGACTCCCTTTACCCAAGCTCTGCTTCGTCTCCAGGACAATAAGCAACACCATGTCTGATTAGTTTCAGAGTTCAGTGGTCTTGAACGCAGCGTTTGTATCGGTTGTTGTTGCGTCGAGACCCCCTGTCTGTTTGACAACGGTTGCTCAGGCGATGTGGAAACAGAAGCCTATACAGTAGCGTGGAAGCAGGCACAGGCTTCATGTTTTACACCAGAAAGTCTAAAGTTCAGATTAGCAGCTGCATGTTGATTGTTAGTGAGATGTCTACATATGCTTTAGGCCTTTTTAGGATGGCTCAAGCCCTCTCAGTTTGATCTCAACCTCTAAAAATGTAGGCACTTATTACAATCACTGGCCACTTTATTAGGTACAACTTATTAGTACTATGTTGGACCTCCTACCTGTCATAAAATGGTACACTGTGGTCATAAAGAGATGGACATGCAATACTCATGTACAGTAGGCTGTGGCATTGAAAGAATGTAAAGGTCCCAAAATGTGCCACCGGCAGCAGCCTGAAGTGTTGATAGAAGGTACAGTAGGATGGATCCATGCTTTCTGTTACCTATGCCAGTGATAACCATAACATTGAAATGTCAGAGTGGAAATCAAGACTCACTAGACAAAGCAAGATTTTTCCAACCCTCTATTGATCACTTTTTGTTAATTGTATCCTTAGTTTCCTGTTCTTTGTGCTGCTGTTGTCCATGTGCTTCAAGGTTTGACATGCTATACATCCATAAATGCTCTTCTACATTACTCACTTGAAACGAGTAGTAATTTCAGTTACTGTTGTCTTTCCATCAGCTACAACCATTCTCCTCTGGCATTAACAAGGTGTTTTCATCCAGAGAACTGTTGCTCACTGGATATTTTTCTCTTTTGAAGAAGATTCTCTGTAAACCCGAGAGATGGTTCTGTGTGAAAATACCAGTAGATCGGCAGTTTGTGAAATACCTGGCACCAACAACCATGTCATGTAAATCATCTCACTTTTCCATTCATGGGCTTGGTTTATACTTCAGTAGACTGTCTGTGTCTACATACCTAAATGCACTGACGTACTGACATGTGATCGGATGAGTAGATACTGGATTTACGTTAATAAGTGATGTACCTAATAAAGTGGCCGGTAAATGTATTTTTCTTTGTGCCACCTGCATTTAAACAGTGTCATTCAAATTGAGAACTTTCTCACAATACTATCAATAAGTCTGTATTATTCATTCATGTTCTTCGGGGTGAGGCTGACTCAGGGCAAAGTTGGTGTAGACCCTGGACAAGGAACCGTTTCATCACAGGGCTGACATATGGAGACAGACAACCATTCACACTCATATTCATACCTATGGAGAATTTAGAGTAAAAAGTCAACCTATGAGTTTTGGAGTATTGGATAAAACTGGAGTACATAGAGAAAGAGAGAATAACATGTTTCCTGGCGCATAAGTTAGTAATTATCGAGTTCACACAAGAAAATGAAATAATCCCCTATCTAACGCTTACATCCATACATTTATACTGTATGTGTCTATTAAAGACTTCCATAAGGGTGCTGACAAAATAAAGTGGGATCACACTGCAATACAAGGATACTGAAAACATACAGTAATGCCCATTTAAAAGGCAAGCCTCCAAAAAAAAAAAAGACAAAAATGTTAAGAATATTGGCCAGTTGTTTGTGGGGACAGGGCTAATTTTAGTTTGAGTATAATTTGGTGTTAATTCTACTGTTCATGGGGAGCTTATGCACTTTAACTTGATTATGATTGGTTATGGCTTGTGTCACATATCACAAAAATTCACTACTGCTTGTTTTTCCTGGTATCCATCTTGTTGCATGGATTTTTTAGGACTGAGCCAGTCAACATTTCCACAGCGTTATTTTACCACATAGAGTTTACATAACTCTCCAAACCCTAAAAAGATGCATTACTTCATTGCAAGAATTATTGTTTAATGTAAAGTTAGGATTTGAAAATATTATCCAGTTAAATTCCCTTTCAGTTTTCTAATCCTATGCCCAGTAGTTTGAACCCGTATGAAGGTGTTTATATTTAGTTGCGTATTTTGACATAGTTGACAGTTTTGGACATAGAACTACTGTATGTAACTATTCAAGTGATCTGTTATGTACTATACAGATGCATATTAAATGATAACTTTATGGACTGCAATGTGAACATTTGAAAAGGATATATAGTACATAGCTTAGTACAGTGCATAGAAAATAAAGCATGAAAAAAGCACAGCTCCTTAGACCAAAATAACAAACTTCTTTATAAAGTAGTATACAGTCAGAAACAATACAACCATAAACCATCACATTAAAACACAAAGACCAATTTGAAAGACAAAGGATGATAACAAAGAAGGGCAATTCTCATAGCCAGTAAAAGCCATGACAGGATTTAAAAACAGGCAGAGGCTATTTGTTCTAGAGTTCAGGGGCTACAACTGCAAAAACATTTACCCTCTGTTTCAACTAGAAGCCTAACAACATAAGGATACAAAGGACTTGAAGATAAAATCCAAAGCTTAAATTGCAATTATCCATAGATCCATGAATGACAGTCAAGACTTGTTTAAAATGCTAAAATTAATGCCAGAAAGCGTGTGTCTCTACTTAAGCCGTACATGTGACAAAGTCTAATTAAATGCAAAGTTCACTTATTAGAATGTTTCCAGATTCATGGCAGCAGTGTTCTTTAATGATTTGTGATTTCAGTTTAATGCGTACATTGTTAAACGTTGTGTGGCTTCTTCAGTGCTCTCAGCGTCATAGTGAGGAAGATATCTGTGTAATTGCACTATCTCTGTCTACATCCACATTAACAGCTGTCACTGAGAAGAGGAACGAGGAGGCAGGGAGGACGGCGGTACAGAGTTTTATGGGAAAGCAGTCAGTTACATCGCCCGATTCTGTGGCATTAGGTTCATAGGGCTGACAGGGTTGCAGCCCCCTTTCCATAGAACAGGCCTTATCTTAATGAGGAATCGCAACACACAGTCCTGTTGTAAAACAACAATGATGTGGAAAGCAGCTAATGAGGCTATCATGGTTTCGGGAAAGAGCCATCTCTCCCTACAGGCCCCAGCGAATAGAACGGGGCTCCGTGTCAGACGTGGAGAGGCCAGAGACAGAGCTCACATTGATTGCATAGGTTTCGAGAGGCAGAGCCGGTGAAATGAAAGATGCCAAGGCTCATCAGCAAAATTAGATCAAAGTGTGGAGTTCTGAACTGTCTGCAGCCCAATTGTTGGGAGTGATTTTGTTGTGAGAAAGCAGCCGTGAGATTATGTTGTTTGTTTTTCCAAAAACCTTGGGGAAATTTTTTATGCGTTTGAGCTTGATTGATCAGGCGCGATGTGTTGCTGCAACATTTCACTGGTGTACATTTCCACTTAGTCGAATGAATTACTGCTTGGCGCATATGAGATTATTATTATAAGCTATGTAAATGAACAAATCAACTGCTTATCTGTTTAGAATTCAGATAAAATGTCTACACTTGATACGGTAAAGAGCGTAAATCCACAAAAGTTTTAAAACTCTTCTGTGTGTTTCTTATTCTTGAAAGATAGTCCAAAGCTTTCCTTTAATTCACGCCAAATGCCTGAGGCTACCTTTAATTCATGTCACAAATCTGCAAAGCATTTGGTGCCCCGTCTCAGACTGATTTATTGCCCTGTAGTATTGCTCAGCTATGTGTCTGACAAATGTGCAAACTTTCTTTTTCATTCACCACTGCTACAGATTTGTCAGCACACACAGTATTTGGTGTTTCACAGTTGCTTTCCTCTTGACTATGTGGTCAGCGACACATTCATCGCATCATACATCTGAGTAAATGAGTGAGAGACTGTGACTGAGTGCATGCCTACATTTTTTTTGTTCTGTTTTTTTTTTTCATCTGGCAGACTCTCACCCATCTCGCCCGCCTTCCATGTGTGTAAAGCGGGAGCCTCATGAGGCATCTTTTGCCCCCTTCACCCCCTCCTCTCTTGGGGACTCTGTTCTAGCTGACATCTTGCCCCACCAGTCCAGCCTCTCTGTAGATGCCTCTACTCCCAGCTACCATGCCCATGGCCCCTGCTACAGCCAGTATGCCAGCCAGCCCTTTATAGCAGGTACAGCCCCACCAAAGGCCCTTTAATGGTCCCATACTGTGAAAATGCATCTGTATTGGAGTTGAGGAGAATTTTGAGGTTTTTATAATCTCTGTGGAGTAAAATAAAAGATGTGAAAGCATGGACTTACTCCAGTCTGCCAGTGTGGAACAATCCTCACAATAAAACAATAGAAAATTAGAATTTTTGTACCTTGTGACATTACATGTGAGATTCAATCGTAGTCACACTAAATGCATTAGTCATGTCTCCAATAATCTAAATCTGTAAATACTAAATGTAAATATTAAATGTCATAGGTTGAAACAATCATATTCAAGCTACAATGTTTACTAAGTGTATTATTCTGTGTTTATAGCAGTCTTGTGTCAGAATCTGATCCCAGGTCACCATGGGAACAATGTCAGGTTCAAGGCTATCAGAGCATTTTCTCATGAAAATTGGGCCGTTACAACACCTCACAGTGAAATCAGAGCATGTGATTTACACAGACGCCTTTTGAAAACCAAAGAAAAATCAAATGAACACACATAATTTTGTTGATCCCCTCACAGAAGTGTTCAACAGATACAAAAAGTCACAAGGATATAAACTAAAATGTTCATATATAGGACCGTTAACCAGATAAAAGTCAATTCTTTCACTATACGCTTTCACCATGACTCTGACCAAATGAAAGTAGGTGCTTCTCTCCAAACAAAAGCATCCTTCCCATGATGCTTTGCAGAGAGGAGCTAAACTGTACGTGCTCGCTCCTCATTAGCACCGTCAACGCCAGCTCTTGAGCCCCTTCCACACTGCTTTTCTTCAGCTCTAACCCTGCACTTCTCTCAGATTAACAATCGTCGTGTGGGCCTCCAGGTCCCTCCAGCCTCATGACAGGCCTGAGGTCCGGGGTCCAGAGGAGGCCACAGCGAGGGGGGTTGAGGAACACAGAAAGCTCCAGCTCTAAGGCCAGTGCAGAGGCCTGCTTTGGAGCTGTAACTCTCTGTCCTGAGTGCCCTCTGTGTCCGAGCAGGGCCAGCGCTGTCACTGTCAATTACAGGACTGAATGAAGAGCAGAGAGCAAAGAGCATTCATTGGACCGATGTTCTTGTCAGTCTTAAAGCATGGGACAGTGAAAAAATATTACAACACAGACAAGGATTATTATCATCAAGTAATACAAAATATTTCACATGTGCACAACATGACTTGACAAGCATAAGCTGGGATAACTCCTTGCAGCCCCAACAAGACAAAAAAGAAATTTGACAAATTTAATGTTGCATACAAGGGACTTAACTAAACATTGTATCTGTGTGCAGATGCACAATTTCTAGTCATTTTGCATGACTCTTTAGATTGCCATTTCATCTTCTTGTAGATTTAACCCGAATGTTTTGCAGTGTGACACACAGGCATCGCTTGGTTTCTCAGTAATAAGCATAGCCTTATTTCACAAAAAGTGTCTTTTATTGGTTTAATCAGTGCAGACAGTTAAAGGCCCCACACTGAGAATCTGTTTTGTCCATCATAAAAATTCTGTGACGTCACACAAAAGCTGTGAAACACTGTATAAACTTGCCCATCTTACCAATTCTGAGAAATCATTTCTGCCCTCATGAGCCAGTAGTATTCTACATTTTAATGTGTCACAAGTTACAACCAATCAAATTCAAACTAAAATTAGCCCCGCCCCTTCAGCCAACTCCCAGCATTCCTGACATTATCCATTAATATTGCATTATTCAGTGCTTACAGTAGCCCTGTGTTAGAATATGATTCCAGGCTGCCTTGGAATCATGACTTGTACTTCAACCAATCAGAATGTTTTCTGTTGAGAAGTGGGCGGATACATCGCCTCTACATGAAAGAGAGTTATGAAGAGGCCTTTGGAAAACCACAAAAAATCGAGCCACTGCCCTTTGCTTTATCACCTTTGCTTAATAGAAGTGTTTAATAGACACATGTAGATATACATTTAAGTGTTAAAATGAAAAGTACAAATGCAAAATCAGATCACGTTTGTTACCAGGATGTTATTTATCGTATACTGAGTCACATTCAACTGATTTCTATTCTGTTTTTCTACACAGAAGCATTTTTGTAAGTTCTGTCTTTTGTTCTTGTTTGTCTGCAGGTCGAGACATGGCCAGTACCACCTTACCTGGCTACCCACCTCATGTCCCCCCCACAGGACAAGGCAGCTACCCCACCTCCACACTCGCTGGAATGGTTCCTGGTATGTGGCACTCCTTTTTTTTTAACAATGCCATTAATTATGGTTTTACTTCTTTTATTCTCGGTATAAAGTCCCCTTCAGTTGATCTTGTATGAAAGAGGTCAGCTAAATGATGGTCAGACATTGTGCAGCCTACTTTTCCACTATGAGAGGCATGGTCACTATTGATGCATGAAACGTTTGCATTACTAGTGCTTCTGACTCAAAGGATTGAAGCGAGCTTGTTATAGCTTTGTTAGGCTGCGGTTAGCGTGTGGTTAGCGTCTGCGGACGAGGACATTAGATGAACTCGATAGGCGATCACCACAATCAGTGGCCGTGAGATAGGACAGTTCCTCTCAGTTACACTCCAGCTCCCAGCGCTCATTACTCTCACCGTGTCCACACAAGCGCACTCTCACAACCCCCGTCAATAAACACTGCTTTTGCTCCTCTCCTCGCCTCCCCGGACACCCAGGGCTGCAGAGCGTATCTCTTTCCCCTCTACTTAACCTGCAGTTCAGGTTCACAGCAAACAGTTAAGGGTCAAAACACAGAGGCGTGGAGGGCCTGTAAATATTTAAATCACTATCTCTCTGTGGGATGAGCTCGAGTTACAGGACCAGTGGTGAGGATGCTATAGCTGCCAGCGTGTGTAGATCTCACCTCCAAACAACTGAAAACACAATTCACTTTACCACACACAGACATGTACCTTTGACACTGGCCGGTAATCAAAGCACGGCGAGGTGTTTACAAGTGATCCCAGTGAGGGCAAGGGCAAAAATTTGAAACACACAGTAGTAGGAAGCCAGAGCTAATCTGTCAAGTCAAATTAGTGATGCTAATTTGAACTGTACACCATGAGAGAGTGTTTATCCAGACACAAACAGAAAATACAACAAAATAATAAAAGACTTATGTGTGATTTTCTTTTTCATCTACTGTCAAAAGACTTAGATTTAGTGTCTGAGCCAAACACAATAAAAGGAAAGGCCGTTGTTCAGGTGCTTCATATGAAACTTGGCCTTTACAGTCTCATAAAAGAAAGAAACCTGTGGGCCCTTTCTGATATCCACTCAGCTTCTTCAGCAGGATGTATGTATGGTGGATAAAGGTGGAATGAGAGGGATTTCTGAAGTGAAGGATTATCATCTCAGCACTGAAGGAAAAGTGTTCAACATCCTCCTGTAAATAAAGAACAGAGAAAATTCTAAAGGCTATGGCAGCACTAATAAGGCAACAAATTCATTCAATAGAAACAGAATAGAAACAGCCAACGGTTGAAAGATTTTAATGCAATTTAAGCCATCAAATGTATGTATGTATTTATTTTATGTTTGCTTTTTTATTGGGTTCACAGGAGGAGACTTTTCTGGAAACCCTTATTCTCACCCACAGTACACTACTTACAATGAAGCATGGCGGTTCAGCAATCCAGCATTACTAAGTAAGTCCTTTGACTTGTTTAATCAATAAACACATTACAGCATGTATATGTTAAAGGTTTCATGTTGTGAGAATGCATTATTATTGTGTTTTGAGGTTTATATTAGTTATCTGGAGTAAGATAAAAGCTCAGTGGTAGAAACCCTCTCAACGAAGGGAAAAATCAGCCATTTTGAATTTCTTCATTTGTGACATCAAAAGTGAGAACCAATCATAGTCAAGCTGAAGTGTGTTTGTCCCACTTCCATGAGCCAGTAGAATCATAAATGAGAAAATTTAAAATGTAACTATTCAGACATCACAGGTTACAACCAATCACAGTTGAGCTAAAATTAGCCCCACCCCCATGATCCAAATACCAATAATCTTGTTTTTTTTTGGGGGGGGGGGCTGAGCATAAAAAGAGCATTTTTCTACATGTATGCTTACCCCAGCCTTATAACAGAAAATAATCCTATGTTGACTTGTGAATGACATGCAGTTCAGCCAATCAGAGTGTTTCTTCATTAAAAGCAGGCAGTATGCAGTGAATTCAGATTTTTTCAGAACAAAGTTACAATGAAAAAGTATACTAAGAAAATCAAAACACTTTATTTTTTTCAAACAGCCTTAAAGAAATACACACTAGACAGTGATATATATATATATATATATACTATAAATTTTTTGTTCAAACAGCACTGTTTTAAATCAGTG
>JAQQAE010012898.1:0-12974 GCA_029823295.1 Pseudamia nigra | reverse complement strand
TCTCTCTTCCTCTCTCTCTCTCTCTCTGTTGTTGCCAGTGGGCATGGATAAAATTACAAAAGAAATGCACGATGCACCCATGATTGCATGCATTGCACATACGTCGCAAGACGTAGCAAAAATCTATTGTACAGGCCTGTCTTATCGTCTGTGTGCTTCACTTTAACTTAAAATAAAAATAATTCATCATTTAAGCCCGTGATTCTGATTGGATTTGTTGGTGCCCTAGTGGACAACGATGTGAAACAGCAGCGAGTCCACTTCTGAATGCTTTCAAGAAACTGACTGAGAAGCTGTGACATGACCTGAAACAGGCCTATCACGCTGAAAACCGTCCAATGTGGACGAATTAAGAGAAGTCTCCGAACTCCTCCACTGTGACATAAAGCACCAGGAAGCGAGCACATCACAGTCTCAGTACAATGTGAAGGAGTTTGAATGAAAAACATCAACATATAGATGCACACCTATGAGTGTCAGTTTGGTTTAATGGCTCCTGATGATTTCTAACAGTGTCTCTCAAAAATGTTATTCATGAATTTATTTGGTATTTATTTTGCATGTTAATGAACATCTGCAGTGAGTTAGTAGATTAGCGGATTAGTCGTATGTGCCAATTTGCATCTGTGGTCTCAAGGCAGGCACAGAAATGTCAGAAGTAAGACAATAGAAGAAAAGTCTGGTAAAAGTACAGCGCATTAACACGTTGACAGTGCACATGGAGTTTTTATGATCTCTTTTAGACACAGACAGTGTTCACTTTGAGTTTGAGAAAAAGGAACCAGACATATTTAAGACAAATATTCAGTTTTATCTTTGCCTTTTTTTTTCTACATTAGACACTGGCCAAAATAAACGAGTGAAAGTTCAGAAACACTGGAACACAGCACGCATCCGTTCATATAAACCCCTGACACGAATGCTTCAAAAGGATGACACGGCTCTGTTCTCATGTGACATTAAACAGACAGATTTTTAACAGAGCTAAATTGTTTTTTTCTAGTTTCGCCAAGTGCTGCTGCAGTCAAGTCAAATAATATCAACCAAAACACTTGTCATTAATGTGTAGTCGTCCGTTTATCACATTTACACCTCATCATTTTTCAAACATAATTGCAAGTTTCTCCAGCAGAACATAATAAACAAGCTAATACTAGAAAGAAAAAACAGTCATCCATCATAATGTGCACGTGGCCGACCATGAGATTCCTCTTAACTTGTTTGACCGTCCGACGTTGCTCTGACGGTGGAGATCAGTGAACGAGCGTTCTTTTTTCAACATGTCGGCTTATCTGGGAAGTGCGGTTGATCCGTCTCGTGTGACGGCTCGGTTCTGGATGGGAGACTGATGGAATTGGGATTCAGTGTGCCCACTCTGTGGAATTGATGCTGTTTGTCCACAGTTCACTTCTCCCTGGTTAATGGGTGATTAAGTTGGCAGAGGAGGCCGCATGACTGATGAGGCTGCATGACTGAATTGCCAACTACAGTGGAAGCAAACTCTTTTCCATTTTGCAGCCAATGCGTAGTGCTACCTGAGGATGAACACATCCGAAAATTTCAAAATCAGTCAAGATTCTACTCATAAACGTGCAGTAAAACCAGTTGAGACGTTAATGCCAAGGTGTAGAAGTTTATTTTGAAAAAGTTTCACTGTGCATTTTAATGGAGGGTTGTAGTCTATGCTGGATGTTACATGTGTAGTAATGTAAACGCCTATAAAAAAAAATCAAAATGACCGTATATTGCCATATGTTGGAACGAGGATTTTGATTTGTCTCAGCTATGTATTGATTTCATTAAACATAGAAGTGCAGTGATGAGGAGAAAGCAGCAGCAGGCACAGAGCGAAAGCCTCAACGATGACACTCTGACTCCAGCAGCTGGTTAATGGTTAAACAGCAGATGAGAAAAGAAAATGTCTATGTAAAAATATAGAAATGTATAAAGCAAAAACCTGATCCTGATCAGACAAAAGCAACCTGATGAATATATTTCAACCACGGAGAATCACTTCATCTGAGCACGCGGGGACCAAACCAGACCCCAGAGGAGTGGGGTGTCGAGGTGCTTCTTCACCATGCGTCCAACACGTACGCAACAGGAAAGCTGTAATTCTTAGAAATATTCAGAAATTAACTTAATTATCATCCGAGTGTGAAGGAAGCAGTTTCCCTTTAATAAAACCTTTTGAGACATACCGTATGTCACTGCGGAACAGATTCCATCTGTATGTGTACACCACACAGTTCAAATAGTTTCATGCATTTCATGTCATTTATTTGGAACAGTGCTTTTTAATCAAAAGAAACACAAAGAGGGCTGAAAATGAGCTTCATCTGTTCTCCTCGACCTGATAAAAACACCGGAAACAGAAAGCAAGCTCTAATAATATGTGGAATAATAATTAATTTTATTTATATGCGCCTTTCAATAAACTCAAGGTCAAAATTAGTAGTAAAAGCTATAAAAGAACAGAAGGCAATAGCGTCATAATAATATGTTTGAATGAACAGTGAGAAATAAAATAGAGGCTGAAAGACAGACGGGGTAGAATGTGTCATGTTACTAGCACCACACATCCACATACATCGAATTAATTCATCTCAGAAGCAGAGCTGGGTAGTATTTGAGGACTTTTATTCTTTTAAATGGACTTGAGTAGGCTTTTCCATAAAATGTACTTCAGAGAGGATTTTTACTGGCGCACTCCTACTCACTTACATTTGACCCCAAATGACGAGGAACTGTCAAATGATGCTCCGCGGTTTGGGCAAATGAACGAAGCCGTGAAATGTGTAAAAACGTTATAAAGTCGGAAAACTGAGAAAGCAAATAAATAAATGAACAAAATAAGCAAAAAATAAATAAATAAATAAATGGACAATATAAGCAAAAATAAGTAGATGAACAAAATAAAGATAAATAAGTAAATGAACAAAATGAGCTAAAATAAATAAATAAATAAGTGAACAAAATAAACATAAATAAACACATGCAGAAAATAAGCAAAAATAAATAAGTAACTGAACAAAATAAGCAACAAATAAACAAATAAATGAACAAAATAACTAACAATGCAATTTAACAATAATTCACAAAGAAGAACCAGAATGAGCAAAAACAAACACAATCACTGAAAATTAACAAACAACAATATAATAAATAAAACTAAACCAATATGTATAAAACACAAATGAACAAAAAATTAACAAAACAACTCCAAATTAACAGACAATAATATAACTAATAAAAATGAACAAAAAATGAAGAAGAAAATGAAACAAGATGAATAAAACAACCAAACAAATGAACAAAATAAATTCCGAGCACATCACACATTTTTCCCTTCGCTCCTAAACATCCTGTTATGAACTTACTTCTGCTTGAGTCATTGCAGTTATACAATCACAGTACCTTTACTTGAGTACCCTTTCCGTGTACTCACCTCTGCGTACTGCGTGTTCCGCTCAGACTGGGTTTGTGGCAGCGTTCCCGTCTGAAGCCTGCTCCCTGTGGTTCCTGATCGCTCTGAGGAGGATTAGCTCAGCTTTGAGAAATACAAGTGGGCCAACAGGAGGACAACATGCTTATCACCAGCCATTTACTGGGGAGTCTTGTTTAATGCTCCAGTGATGTTGAAACCGGGGGGGCTGTCACCAACCTCTTGAAACTCTTTGAACAGGCTGGAATTCAGTGAGAGCGGAGCAGTGTGGAGGAAACCTGCGAACACTAACACATATTGCATCCTTTTTCACTGCTCTGTCATCACTTTGGAGCCTGTATCATTAGTTTTCCTTCTGAAGTGTTTCGGAATAACACTCCTGTTGTCTTTTGTGATAAACACAGCCAGGTGTGAAGGCTCTGTCGATGCCGTTTTCAGCCTTCTCTTATTGAATCACTTTACCATCCAACTAGGGCATGAGATTTGGCTTTGGCCTCGACAGAGTCTGGACAAGTAAGAACAGAGAATAACTTAAGAGAAGAAAAGGATGTGTAATGATGAGGAAACTCATTAGTCGGTGAGGATTTGGCTGCAAAGTATGAGAAGACAGCCTAACAAAGAAGGGGTTATGGATGAGATAAAGAAGATAGAAAACACACTGACCCGAAAACAGTTTGACTGTTGCCTAGAATCTGTCAGATGAGTCTGACATGGCTGTCATTCATGCATCTGATGTGGTGCAGGTTAAAAGTGGTTTGATAATGAGTGGGTGCACCTGTGACTGCAGTCTGTCATTGGTATTCTCTCTGCTGCATCCAGACGCACGTCGATCTGAAGCTGTAATTGACACCCCCTGGAAATTCAAATGGACTCAGACAATCCTGACTCATTTTTATTTAAGAATTCATGTGGCAAAGCCAGAATGAGGCCATGCCACACGTAGCCCCCCCCCCCTTTTCAGTTGTAACATCATACATACAAGATCATTTTCAGAAAAGTGTTCATCCACACTAACCCACATACAGTAAATACACCGTAGAACACTATCATGACCATGCCAAACCTATGGGTGGCATTGTAACAAAAAGCATAAAACTAGCCAATCAGAATCTTGTCTGTAAAGGTTGTCAGTCATCCTGGTCATAGTATCCAAGGCGTGTGGTTTTAATTCTGTCGAGTGGATTGGAAACTTGGTTTGAAGACGTTTCGCTACCTATCCAGGAAGCAGGGAACGTCAGAACTGAAGAAGCCTCTTGGAGAGGTAGCGAAACGTCTTCAAACCAAGTCTTCAGTCCAGTCGACAGAAGGAAAACCACATGCCTTCAGTCAGAAAAAGAAAAAAAAACACGTAACTTCCTGTTCCTGTTTGTTGCTGCCAGTGAAACATCACAAACATTGTGAGATGCCGGTTTGTGTGGACCGATAAAGAAGTGGAGTTGTATACGAGCACAAAATAAATAAAACACAACAACACATGGATTGGTGGTCATGTTTGCATGTAAACAACAGCATCCCCTCGACAACATCCATGATGATAATCACACGTCACACACCTGACGATGCATTTTTGTTGCGTTCAGCACCTTAAATGCTTGTTACCCCCGTCCACACATAAGCACAAAAACTGAGTTTAACAAAATCTCCACTTTGGATGAAGTTTTCCGAAATGATGGTTTTCAGTGACTGGATGTGCTGATTTTATGTGGACGACAGACACAAACACATGAGAAAACATCTGCTTTCCCAGATACACAGCTACATGGCCTGAGTCTGTGGTGTTAGGATCTGCTGCGTTGTGCAACAATCTCAGTCCGTGATTCGAACTCCTCTGCTGAAAGCTGCAGGACACCAGAGCTGGTGTGGTACCAGTATCTGGGATGTGTTATATTGTCCAACCTACATACGTACATCATACTGGATATTGGTGTGGTCCCAGTATCCAGTACGATGCATGTACTGTAAATTCAACAATATAACACATACTAAACTGCAGGATGATACGAGTAATTATCATCCATCTCTTATATTAGAAGCCCTGGCATGTAGAAGAGGAGGAGGTGCATGTGGACCAGGTCGTGGATAACTTGGGAAACCCAAAATGCAAAAAGAGAGGGTGTAGCAAGTATTTTTAGCTCCTTAAATGTGTCTCTTTGATCAGTGGATCATGTCTTGCTGGATGCAGACACAGCTCAGAACCACAGAGGACTGTGAAGCCAATTTCTAATCCAGTCAGAGTTCTGTCCGTGGTTATCTTCGGTCTACATATCCTCACTCCCCAATGCCGGGGTAGGTTGTCACATTTTGATGCATGATGGTAAACCTAGAGCACCATTTTTTGAGGGGTGGGGTAGTCCAGCAGACCAGGAAAAGAAATTGGTGAAGAAAAGGACTGGGGCTAGAAGAAAACACAAATTGTAGTCTCCTTTCTGTATGCCCACTAACTTTAGTGCCACTGTAATCCCCCCCTCCCCACCACCACCCCCATGCCCACCTACTGGGCACTTGAGGAGAACCAGGCCTTGCAACTCACTAGTTTAACCTCATTTCTGAGATTTTTACTCCCAAGAAAACCTCAGCCATGTTTTAATGCACATGGTATGAGGATGTATACACTGATGGTCCTGTCTTTGAACTTGAACGGTGTAGTATCACTGTTTTGAAGCTAAAGCTGCATCTTTTTATGTGGGACAGCTCAAATAATCAGCCTTAGGTCTGAAGAAAAGACTTCTGCTGCATGAAAGAAGGGTCTTACCCTGACATTAACCCTCCCATGCACTGAACATTAAAAAACGGTGTCTATGACATTATTCTGGTTCTTAAACAACCTTTAAAATCAAGTCACTTACTGTATTTTAAAAAGGTACTGGCTGAAAATGAGATCAGTTTAGTAAAATATACCCAGAGTTATACATGAGTTACTATTTGATGATGTATGAAAGAGATAGGAATCAACCACACACTGTGAAAGTTGGAGTATTTGTTGTTTTTGTTCATTTTTTTAAGACATTTTCTTGACTGCTTGGTTTATTTTTGTTCAGTTTTTAGTCTAATGTGGTTCATTTACTTAATTTTTTTTTAGTTTCTGCTCTTTTCTTCACAATGTTTTAATTGCTTTTTGATTTTGCTTCTTATTTTGTTATTTTTTGTTCATTGCGCTTCTTATTTTGTTCAATTTTATTCATTTTGCTTCTTGTTTTGTTCTTTTTTTTTCTTTTTGTTCATTTATCTTCTCTTTTGTTCTCTTATATTGTTGAATTTTATTCATTTTGCTTCTTATTTTGTTAAATTTAGTTCATTGTGGTTCTTATTTTTTAAATTTTGTTCATTTTGCTTCTTATTTTGTTTAATTCTGTTCATTTTGCTTCTTATTTTGTCCAGTTTGGTTCATTTTACTTCTCTTTTGTTCACTTTAATTCATTTTCCTCAGTAATTTGTAACTTTTCCTTCCTTTGTTTTATATTTTCTTGATTATTTTGTTCATTTTAAGTCAAACTACTCACTGTCTTGTTGCATTCTGTTTTGCTCTTTGCCTTCATTTTTGAATAATTTTAAGTTTACCATCCTCCTGCTCGTGTCCAGTGTCGACGACACCTTGCAGGAAAGGGATCTTTTAAAAACTGCCACACGTTACGTAAGAAGTGTTGCAAACACAAACGAGGTTTGAGCTGATGACAAACACAAACCGAGTGCATTTGGTTTCATGAGGCGCACCGCCGCTCGGCTGTGTTTACCGGCTACTGATTTCCGTTCGCCTTTGGGTGCCATGCCGGCCTGAATCATTCATCACTATTAGCGAGGCATATACAGTGTAGCTCATAAAACCCCAGGCACATGGGCCGAGACAGATGCCGGCTCAGTTCTTCACCATGTGGGCTGGAGGTTAATGGTACTTCCACTGCTGAGATCTGAACACTTGGAGAGGGTAAACAAAGCAGAAGGCCGAACGGGTAATTTTCTGTGCTTTAGCCCATTAGTGATGCGAATCAGTAATACCTCACATTCCGACTGAGCATTTTCTGAGGCATACCTTTCAGATTGCGTGATTTGTCTAGATTACAGTTGTAAACTGTGGAAAAGTGCAGTGAAGCACCTGTGAGTATTCAGCGCCATGAACGCTGCTGGTGCATGTAAGGTCACATGTAAAACACAAGGATCGTCTTCTCAGTTCATTTGTTCCCTGCATTGGTAAACATCCTTTTTCTTCGTAATGATTATGATGCTTATTATTTTATTCATTCGTTTATTTATTCTAGTGTTTGAATGTTTGGTTCATTTTTGAATTATTAGTCATTTTGTTGGACCATTTGTCTGGTTTTGTGGATTTTTTCCTATTCTGTTTTGTTCCATATTGTCTTTTACAAAGGAAAATCCATTCATCCATCCATCCATCCATCCATCATCTTCGGCTCATCTTGGTCAGGGTCTCGGGGGCAGCAGCCTACGCAGAGAAGCCCAGACTTCCCTCTCCCCAGCCACCTCCTCCAGCTCCTCTGGGGGAAACTCCAGGAGTTCCCAGGCCAGTCAAAAGACATAGTCCCTCCAGCATGTCCTGGGTCTCCCCCTGAGCCTCATCCCAGTTGGAGGTAGTTTTGGCAACCGGGGATTGCACCACCCAGGTCCCCGCCTTCAGCTGCCATCCAAACCACATAGCACTGGACCCTTACAACCCTTCCTGCAGGTGGTGGGCCCACAGGAAGATGTAGTCATAAGGGTCTTCTTTTTTTTTTTTTTTACTCTTGTCATAAGGGTCTTCTGAATCGCTCTTAGTCTGAGCTGTCACCTAGGACCAGTTTGCCTTCGGAGACCCTACCAGGGGGGAATTACCCCCGACAACATAGCTCCTAGGATCACTCAGGCACATAAACCCCTCCACCATGATAAGGTGGAGATTCGAGGAGAGGACAAAGGGAAAAGTACATACAAATTCAGTTCATTTACACCAGTGGAAAATAAATAGAGTAAATGATTGCATTATGAGGTTTTCTACAATTGAGCGATGTGACATTTATCTTTTGGTCTGGAGCCGAAAACGAATGGATTGGTGCGTATTTTTTTCCCAGTTTCCAGACATAATGGCTCATGAATGAGTGAAGACTTTCCCGTCGCCTTCTGTCAAACTGATGTCACATCCTTGAACATATCACAGGTACTTGTGGAGACATTTTTCAGCACAGGCCTTGCCCATGATTGCTGTTCCATTTAACAAAATGTAAATGACAAAAAAGGCCGATATCCTTCACCCTGATGGATTTCTTATTTCTCATGAGTCTGTCAGCTGTTTGTATGGGACTGTGAAATAAACAGTACCCAGTATCTTCTGACCTGGAAAAGAGAAGATCGATCAGAAACCTGATGACACACATACCTCTTGTCGCTGCCGCTGTTGACAAATGGTCAAATTCAAATGGATTTGATGAATTTTTACAAATGAAGCTGATGGGCTCTGCTGAACATTTGAACAGCTCCACTTTGTTCCCAACAAAACACTCTTAAGAAACAGTTCATCAATAAATCTTCAAATCCATTTGCATGTGTTAGCGCTGCCTGTGTGTGTGACGGTTTAGCTTTTTCTGCACTCGTCATAAATCAGAGAGAGGGGGCTGAAAAGGAGGGACAGAATATGCAGATGGGTCCTTTAGACCTTCAATTGCACAATGGTGGAAAGAAACGCGGGAAGGTGGCGCCCAGGAAAGCTCTTTTTTTCCTTCTAAAGCTCTTGCTTGTGTGTGGGTGGTCAACCTGAAACAGAACAGGGTGCAGCATTTACTCGAATATTATTAACCCGCAGGTCAGGTTTTACGCCAGGCAATTTACTAATGTGTTTTGTGCCTTAAATACCCGATGAGCTCCACTCTGATGAGATTCACTGCAGCGTTGTGTTTGGAAGTAGTTTGAGATCATCATGGTATAAGTGCACTTTAACTACTGTTGGTGTTTTGTCATTATTCTGGAAATTATAACTTTCATCGTGATTTCATGTTAATTTGAGATACACACACATACACAAACCCATACACTCACTGGCCACTTCATTAGGTACGCTTGTTAATACAACTCATTAACACAAATATCTAATCATTAAATCACACGGTAGCAGCTCACTGCATTTATTCATGTAGACACCGTGAAGACAACCCACTGGAATTCAAACTGAGCCTGAGAATGGAGAAGTAAGAATAAAGTGACTTTGAGCATGACGTCTAACAAACTGCTGATCTACAGGGATTGTCACACACAACCATCTCAGGGTTTACACAGAATAACCTGAAGAAGAGATGATATCCAGTGAGCAATAGTTCTCTACCTTGTTGATGCCAGAGGTCAGAGGAGAATGGTCAGACTGGTTGGAGACGATAGAAAGACAACAGGAACTCAATTGTCCACTGGTTACAGCTGAGGAATGCAGAGGAACATCTGTGGACAATGGACGACATGTCAAACACTGAAGAGACAGATGTACAACAGAAGCAGAAGATCACACATGGAGACACTCCTGTCAGTTAAGAACAGAAACTACGGCTACAATTCACATGGACTCAGTAAAAGTGGACAATAGAAGGATGGACACGTGTCTTTCTCTAGTGAGTCTGGATTACTGCTGTTTAGATGTTTTGATAATGATTGACATAAACAACACAAATGCATGGAGCTTGTATTCCTGTATTTTGTTGCTTTCAAAATTTCAGGTCAATTCAATTTTATTTGTTTAGCGCCAAACATAATTGAAGATTATCTCTAGGTGTTTCACAAATTCATGGCCAAAACCTCAAGACTATACAGACAGTAAACCCAACAGAAACACCGAGAGCAAGACAAAGACGACAGGGGGGAGGAAAAACTTCCTTTAATGGAAGAAAAAAACCTCCAGCAGAACCAGCGGCTCAGGGTAGGAGGACATCTGCCTCCGGGTAGGAGGACATCTGCCTCAACCAGTTGGGGTGAGTGGACAGAGGAGAGACAAAAGAATAGAGTTGAGATAGAACAACAAACAACACAGACGCTGGACTGGTCCACAACCAGCAAACACACAGCAAGGACTTCAAGACACCTAGGTCAGAGGGAGGAAGTACAGAACTACAGGAAAGACACAAGTTAGTCTAACAATATGGATGACATGAGAATGAATGGGTAGAGAGGGACAGAGAAAGAGAGGCAACTAGAAAGAGAGGGTGGGAGATGGAGAGAGAAGATGTAGAGGAAGGGAGCGAAGGAAAGAGGGAGATGGTGGAAGAGAGAGAGAGTCAGAGGAAGGGGAAGAGAGTTAGAGAGAGAGCGGTAGGGGAAGAGTTAAAGAAAGAGATAGAGAGCGAAGCTCAGTGCATCACTGTCCCCCAGCAGCCTAGGACTATGCAGCAGAACAAAGGGAGGATTAAAAGTTCACCTGACCTAGACGTAACTATATGCTTTGTCAAAAGTAAAATTTTAATCTTAGTTTTAAAAGTACAGAGTGTGTCTGCATCCTGGACCCAGACTAGAAGTTGATTCTACGGGAGAGGAGCTTAGTAACTGAAGGCTCTACCTCCCAGTCTAGTTTTAGAGATTCTAGACCACAAGTAGGCCTGCACTCTGAGAGCAGAGAGCTCTGGTTGGTTCATAGGGAACAGTAAGGTCTTTGATATAGGATGGAACCTTATTGTTTAGGACTTTGTAAGTCAAGAGGAGGATTTTAAATTCTAGTTTAAAAAATAGGCCATTGACTGGCTAATTTATATGTAAACTTCTTTAATGTTTCAGTTGATTGATGAGAACTGTCACTGTCAAATAAATCTATGAATTAAATGAAATCAGAAACACATTTGGAAGCTGTCCTGACAACTGTCCCTGCATCCATACCTGCAGCCTGTAAATGGATTTCCAGGTCAAGAATTTTTCCACACCTCTTTTCCGCCATTCCCCCTCTGAGTGTCCATAAAGATTCACATGGTTCTGATAGTTCTAGTGGTCCTGGACGACAGACTGAGGGCGTGCGCGACTTTGTAACGACCACAGAAATCACCAAAATCCAGCTGACCTGATGCAATGAAAGTAGCTGTGTGTGTTTATTTGTGTTTTCTAGTAGAATATGGAAATGTCTCTTTGAAGACTTGTTCTTTTCTTGGAAGCATAACTTGTGGTTCTTTACATCCCATCTGATTACTAAAATTAATTATGTTTTTTTAATTAGAAAGTCAGTTTCACTGCATTAGTACAAAAACTGAACCGACTAATAAAACAGCAATAGATGTAAAAACCCATGTAGAAAATATGCAGGGTTCTATGAGACTGCCGACTTCTATGGTTGCTGTCAGATCCATTAAGCCTGATACAGCGTCGTATCTCCTGAAGCACTATTTCAACGGTGTTGGACCCACACTGCCTTCACTTCTGTTTCATACTTGGCCAGCATGAGTGAGTTTATATCTTAAGTATTTAAATCTGAACATCAGGGAAAACTTTGATGTTAAAAGGCACCAATTGAAACCTTGAACCCTTGCTACCTCTCACCACATTCCTAATCTAATTCCAAAAAAATCCACAGGGGAGTGTTTCCCTCTAGAACGACCACATGGAGTGCAGCCAGCCAGTGAGTCTGCTAAACAATCTGAGAGTCTGCCAGCAGAACACTTCACACCGCAATCCCCATAACCTTTCTGACTTTCACTGCACATATTAGGCAAAATCAATAGCCCACTTCAAAGTAAAACTCCATTGGCTGTAATATTTGCAACACCTGATGTATTCAGAGGATATTAAATGGTTTCTGTCTGTGCATTCCACTGAGGAAAAACAACAGATGTAGCAGATAAATCCACATCCAGCCTTAATAAACACAGCTTTCTGCAGCTTGGAGTTTTGTGCAGAAGATAAATTGGCAACACCAGCATTTTATTTCTAAGCCTTTTTCTTAATGATGGAAACTTCAGTTTGAGTCTGATAAAGACAATGATTACATGAGTTTTATGATGTATACGTAGACACTGAGTTTCTTCAGGTGTTGCATCCGTTTCATTTTGGAGATGAATAATACGTATGTGCAATGTAGACAGTTATTACACAGTTTGATCATCTTCCGTTTATCCTGGTAAGGGTCATGGGGGCGGCAGCCTAAGGAGAGGAGTGCAGACTTCCTGCTCCCCAGCCATTTCCTCCAGCTCCTCTGGGGGGACCCCGAGGTGTTCTTAGGCCAGTCGAGAGATGTGTTCCTCCAGCATGTCCTGAGTCTGCCCCAGGACCTCCCCCCAGTTGGAGCTAGTTTTTTTGGCAACCGGGGATTGGACCACCCAAGCCCCCACCTTCAGCTGCCATCCAAACCACACAGCATGGGACCCTTACAACCCTTCCTGCATGTGGTGGGCCCACAGGAAGACATAGTCATAAGGCTCTTCTGAATCACTCTAAAGCCGGCCGCACACAGAGAGACCCGACTCATCTCAACTCAACTCAGTGAGTCTGGTCGTCTGGTACACAATTGACACTTCAAACGGACCTCGCACACAGCTGCAGACCGCCGACACGACTCACCGCTGGGAACTGGCGCCATCTATCGACA
>JAQQAE010012897.1:0-12974 GCA_029823295.1 Pseudamia nigra | reverse complement strand
CCACCACCCGGTGTTGGGATTGAACCCAGGACTTTCTAGCTGTGAGGCACGAGTGCTACCCACTGCACCACCGTGTCTGCGTGGGTACTCTGGCTTCCTCCCACAACCAAAAATTAGTCACTCTAAATTGTCCATAGGCACAAATATGAGTGTGAATGGTTGTCTGTCTCTCTGTGTCAGCCCTGCGATGAACTGGCGACTCATCCATGGTGAACCCTGCCTTCGCCCTAAGTCAGCTAGGATTGGCTCCAGCATCCCCCCTCACCTTTGCAAGAATGAATGGGTAGAAAATGGATGTGGATGGATTCTGGGTTGTTCAACAATTTTGGCATATGTGATTCTTACATATGTGGTCTTTCATGCCTCTTTTCAGTTTGAATGGTGCTAGTTGCCAAATTGCATCTATTTACCCTCTGCTTACAACCTGCATTTGACGACACCTGTAGATGATTAAAGTAGCATAAATATGGGATAAAAGAGAAAATATTAATTCTTAACTCAGATGTCCATAAATTGGCCTCACCTTTTATTCTGCATACTTTGTTGATGAGTTTGTAGCATATCCATTTCACAGACTTTGAATACCATTTGGCAACAGTTGCTGATATGACAGACATAACTGTCAGCATGCTGAATAGAAGGGAGATGCTTTCAGAGACAGACAGTTTGCCAGCTGGTCAGAGCTCCTTTATAGCCATAAAGGCACTTAAACCATTATGGTGGATGCAAAACATGTGACACTCAAAAAAATTCTGCCGAATGTTAAACTCTGTCTTGAGGGACTTGTTTAGAATGCTAATTTAAGTAGCCATATTTAAACAGAGAAATGTGAGAAAAAACTGCACGGCTACCGTTTCAGTTCAGTAACATTTTAATCAGTCTGCTGGTTCTACCCATTTAACCCTGTTGCCCCAAGTAATAAAAACCTAATAACTACAGTAGTTTTACATCGTTAAACATGGGCCATTCTTCTTGTTTGGGAGAGGTTATTCCTTTAGCACGTTATTAATGACAGGGAATAAAAGTAATACATATGGTTTTCTGACATGACTAAGAGTAACAAAAGGTGACAGGACCTTTCAAGACCTCATTAATTCTGAAATATGGGATGGTGCATTTTATGTTATTGGTCTCAGAATCAAGTATTTACAATAACAGCAGTATTACATCCTCAGGGACAGTGTCACCAATCACTGTGCATTTTAATTAACTACTTGGCAATTAGTGCTACAATGAGAATTAAGGACTATAATCGCCTTACCCCTTGGCAATTTATTAAACAAATATCTGGCAAAGTAGTGACATGGTTAACAACTCTTTCTATCACTGTGGTTATTGCATACTGTAGCTTGGGAGTAAAAAAAGCCCTTGGCATATTGAAGTTAAGACAGAAAAACTGTTCAGTATTTATATTTATACTAAATAAATAAGTAAATTAAGGCAGTGGAGAGGAAAATAAATCCAGTGGAAAACTTGTCACTCAGAAACAGTTGATCTCAAAATGGATACCTTGAGTTATTCTAGTATGTTGAATTACCATCATGTTTATTTGACATAAAGAGTGATGGGTTTGGAGATTGAGAGAAAAGTGTTTTTAACAACATCTGACATGCAGACTTCCCGTCTCTCTACCTGTTTCTACTGGTCTCTTCCAATTTGCTTTGCTCAGCAGAGCGGAAATGAAGAATGATAGGCCTTATAAGTGTCGGGCTTCAACCACTCTTTATAAACTGCCCTCTCACCAAGTGTGCCACTTATTTATAGATGATGGGTATGGTGGATTAACAAGAATTCCCAAGACTACAGTTGGGTGAAATGACTTTGAGGGCTTTTTGGCAGGGTCCAGCAGTTCATTTCCCAGCACAAAGCCCAGCTGAGCTTTTTGGCCAGGGTTATAGACATGGCACTCATTGGTTTTCGACAACGCATGACAGACAAGGCTGTTGAAGGGGGATTCAGGTGTGTGTTAAACCCCGATGACTACAGAAAAGATGATTTGTTACATCATGAAGAGAGATTATTTGAATCAGAGCAGTATTTAGACAGAATTTAGTTTTGTTTGAATTCTGTCTTCTCATATCTTGTGTTTTGCTAATATTTTGTATATAATTTTATTATGTAAATAATACTATATTGATCAAAGCTATGCATTAGCTACATTTTTGTTTGTTTTTTTTTTTTACATTGAAATGCTAGATTTGCTGTCAGTTACAGAAAGCAGCAGTGGTGAAACTTTAACTAGATATGAGTAAATTAGGAGAAACTGTGTCCTGTCCATGCCTGTCTTTGCTAGATTAGTTCTGGGTAACAGTACAGTATGTCCTGGCAGAGCTCTGGGTCTTGGCACACAGTGGAAAATCTATGTAGAGACTTTGTCTGACAGCATTTGGCACAACTGTACAGCATCAGCACATGAGCTGCAACATTTTCACTTCCCTACAATTTCATTTAAATGGCCTAAGAGGTTCAAAAAGCATTATGGCTGGCCAGAACATAAATCTTGAATTTGCTTTCTGCTTTTTTCCCATATAGATAAGCAGGATTGCTCTTGGTCTTCCTTGATGCAAGACATCTTTTCAGTCATGAGCAGAGATACAAAATGCAGTCATGCAAAGCAACCCAGGCGTTTTGAGGTAGTAGGGTGATATTTTATATTTATCAGCTTTCTAAAGAAAGTGCTAACCTTGCTATATGCTTACAGAGACGTACAAATTTAAGCTTTCAGGTTTTATATGCACCCTTAAAAGGTGTTTAGCAGAAGAAACTGTTCACAGGGAAGTGATTTGATTATTCATTTTGAGTTAAAGATTTTTCAGTCTTTGACACATAAATTACAATGACGTAAGACAGGGACATTGGGACTGAGGGGGTGGCGACAGATGACACACATTAGGAATCAGAGCAGGATTCAGAACACTGTCGTTATGATGAGTAAATAGCACAACTGAGGTACAAGGCTGCAAGAGTTTTAAACATTTAACAGCAGCAGTTTTAATAATAAGTAGAAGGGCACTGAGAGAGCAGAGACCTCTGCCAATGGCAGTAATCCACTCTTCTTCTGGTACCATTATAGTACTAAAGAGGAATTGTGAACTACAGTATGTTTCCCTCCATATTTTCAGTTGGTGTCACTCATTAGTGAAACCACTGGTGAGGGGTGAAGTGGGTATACTGCAATTTTGTATGTGTGGAACAGCCTGATTTGCAACCAGTCATAGTAGGTCATAGTGTATCACCATTATAAAACTGATTTGCCACAGGGTAGTTTGCATATATTAGTCATCCTACACAGGGCTAAATCATGAATATTAGATACATAGTCAAAATACGGCTAACTTTATTTTTCAGTCAGAATTCATTTCAACAATTTTACAAAGATGATTTTCAATTTTATGCTTCCATCGTTAAGGGAGTTTCCAGGTCAATTCAACTATTAAAGCACTTGGTTTAGTGTTTGAGGCTAGAAGAAATATTTTTATGTATTCACAATGCAACTTATGAGATTTGAGACCATGCAGTCACTTTTTTTGTCAGTCACTGTGCATTACAATTCCAGGCTAAAAGAAAAGAAAAGAAATAGGAACCGTATAAAACTTTTTTATTCTCCTGCTGTGCTGTGTGATAGGAGGTATGTGCTGTGGACTTTCTGCTGTGAAGTGACAGGTGGCGACATTTTGTTATGTTATGTGACAAAACTGATGCCGGTGTCCTCAGGAGTGTTACATTTTGGATTCATTTGGGTTTTTTTCTGATACTGGCGGTAATTTGCTTCTTTTAAAAGAGGGCTGGTGCAAAAATTGATATTTATAAGAGGTTAAAATACTGAAAATAAAACAATATGATGGTCAACAATATTAAAATAGATTCAATTCCACTGCTCAGTCCACTCAGAACTTCGACTTGAGCAAGATATTACCTCTTAAAAATTCACATGAATAAAATCTTACCAAGTATAATCAATTAAATCTTCCAACCTGCTTGTGCCATGGATGTGCACTCTCCAGGTCGATGTGTTCCACACTGGGTCATGCTAGCTTCAAACACAGAGCATTCCTCTGTTTATCTGTGTCTTGTTGTCAGAGGCCTCATTACTCTATGTTTGACATGCTTCCCCTTTTACACACAAATCTATTCACTACACATTAATGTGCTGGAGTTTATAGTCCTGGCAAAGTAAGGCCACACTTTCCACTGTTTATCTTTACGCCTTTTACCATGTTTTGGATGATAACATGTAGCTACACAATTTAAACTAACAAGCTGTTGCCTTCTGTTGTCTGTAATGTCCGTTTCTCAACACTGGAGGGCAGTACTGGACAGCTCACTAACCAGAAAAGGTAGAAAAATTACTGTATCTTTGGCTCCGACATAATCATTGGTACCAAAATGAGGCTCCAACATCTGTGTAGTGATTCTCCAGTAGGTACAAGATGTATTGGTATCAGTTCCATATATGCACCGGATTTTAATACCTAGATCCATGCAAACAGGAGCACTAAATTGATAGACAATTGTCAGAGGATTACGACTTCATCTGAAAAAGAAGGTGCCGTCCTGTGTTTCATTCCTCAATATCTGTCTGTCATAGAGGTGCAGTGATCTCACAGAGGTCAGTGGGACGAAATGAGACTTTTCCATTGAATCATCAGTGCAATGAGCTCATACAAATGTATCCCTGTGTTTGAATACTAGTTTCACGCCATCAGCCTTTGGACTTGTAATTTAACATGTAATGTAATTATCCTCCTCATGTGGAAGCCCATTAGAGAACTGAGGTGGGTAGGCAGAACAAATTGGAACACACCTGCCCTTTTTCACCTGCAGATGGCTTCAATGTGTCTGTTAAAAGTATCCTTTCTTTTGGAAAAGTGTGTGTGCAGCACGAGTGCAAACACAGTGACAGTGCATCAGGATGGATGTAGAAGGGGGAACATGTGGATATATAACTGGGTATAAGGTGTGACCCTGTGCGTATTCACCACACTCTTTGAGTGTAAGTGACTGCCACCATTACTGCCTACGTAGGAGTAAAATCTTTTTTTTTTTTTCTGATAAGTAAAAAAAAATCTAATTACGAAAGAAAATGCAACAACTCTGATACTGACATGTTTTTAAGAGTCTGTTAAATTATTGATAAACAATGAAAATACAAAAAAAGTACTCCTGTACCGTACTACTTTGTATGTGTTATGCTTTAAGTCAGTGTGGCTCTTGCTAGTTTTTCTCCTGTTTATTACATAACTTTATTTTTAAAAGTAACATAACTGCCTCATCTCAAATAAAGTTTTTTATTTCAGTTTCAGTATGTAGTTTCTTGTTTTCTTGCTTATTAAAAAAATTATGAAATACAAAATGTCATATTTCATTTCAAGTTCAAATTTATTGTATCTGTTACCCCTACAGTATATATTTTGTTGACGTGTCAGTGAACATAGCAGAAATAAATCCTATAGCAACAACTTTATTTGTGGAGTTAATGCAGCAGGAATTCTCTACATTCATCTTACGTCGTGTGAATCTCTGTCTCTCTGTGATGGCTGTAATGTAAACACAGCAGATCATATTAGATACCGCTTGTGCACTCCTGTGCCAATTTAATCTGTTGTAACTTTTTATAGATTTTTTTTTGTGTGCTGTTGAAGTGTTTGGATCAGATGAGCTATCTTGTGACTAATCTTTAAAGGCATCAGAATTTTATTTTTCCCCAAAGGGAATCCCTTAGGATTATTTTTGAGGCACTGTTCCTGCACACCATAAAAAGGTTGAGAGTAAGTCAAACCAACAGCTGTGAGAATTCTTTCTTAACCTCTGAATCTCATTAAACTTTGCATTTCACCTCTTGTCATTCAATTAAAACTCAAAGGGCTTCCCAATGCAGATTCATGCTTAAACATGTTTGCATTTAGTGGGTTTCTATGAAGCAGAGTCTGGAGGAAAATCCTGAAAAAAATTCACATCTCAACCAAAACATTCCCTGCTTCTTTTTTGTTACATTACCATCAACTTCACCTCCTTGTTAAAGAAATGCTCCTCCAAATGCATTTTCTCCCGGTAGGCTTTTAAGTGGCTTTCTGCTCAGAAAACAGTCAGAGCTGGAGATTAGCAAGCCCTAAGTGAATGTGCTCATGCTGCACATTCCTTTTGATTACAGCAGGGAGAGCAGCCTTGGCTATGGGATAGCACACCAGAGGGGATGGAGAAATGCTTTAACTACTCCCTTATGAATTAGTTCACTGGATAAATGAACCAAGCCTACAAAGGAATATAATGAAGTGGGGCTATGGTCCAAGTAATATGTTTGGAATTAATTATTTAGTGTCACTGAAGGTTGGTGACTTGTACTGGAGCACAGTTATGGAATTATTTAATTATGTTGCACTTTTTAATATGTATTTTATGGTAAGAAAGTAATGATCGTACATAGTGATGCAGTTAAACACACAAAATTAAAAGAAGCGGACAGTGGGTAGCAGAATAATGTTTCTGAACTTACACAAAACATAAAAATCTGATTTTCTCCAGCACCTTATTCATCGTCTTCACCAATACCAGCTACACAGGAATGTGCAATACTAGCAGGGCTATGACATGCCTTCCCCAAGCCAATTTGAATATTATTTCCCCCACAACGTACCCACTGCTCGTCGAGTTGGAAAAGCAAAGGTGGGTGCTGCCTCCTTCAATAGCAATTGATCCTAAGGGATTTTAGGTGGATTACTGTGTTATTCATTCTGCACGAGACCCCAACCTCATTTGTGCACATATGAAAAGTGAGTGCTTTTCTCCAGCCTGGCTTGTTCAGTTTGCCTCTGGTTTCTGATGATACTATAAACTGTGTTCAGCTCTATAAGTGGGACTTATCAATTACAAAGACTCAGCTCCACAATCCACATGTTAAGACATTAATTGGCCTATCTAGACGGGCAAATAATTATGTTTTCAATATGGCCATTATCTGCTGCCTTCTCACTGGGTTGATTATTCCTTCAGGTCAACCTAATTTGTAGGCTGTATTTAAGTAGTATAAATTTATCAATTCCATTTCAACAGGAAAATCTGGACAAGACCCAGCCATGTTTCCATACAACAATGTCAAACTCTGCTGTCAGTGCAGGCTCCAAGTGCATTTGACAAGGACAACGTAACATATGAAGTGAACAGTCACAGCACACCAGAGGGCCCAATTTATCAGCAGGTATTTACATATTCTCTTTAAAGTTCTGCGCAGCTGCAACCTTGTTGTACCCTCGTAGCAGACTGGGGGTTTGGCTTGAATTCAGAAGACAGCAGTGCCAGAGCAGCTTCACATGCTTCGGTGAGTGAAGGCAAAGAAGCTACTTCAGAAGCCATGTGTTTGCCAACTCCTGCTTTTTGTGGTATTACTTTATATTACAGCAATAGTGAAGTGGAAGATAATGTTTATATTGCCTAAATTTCAATCCAACTGCACTGTGACAAAAAGGAAAACATACATAGGTCATAATAGAGTTTGTTTATGATAATATACAGCAGTGAGGGAATGAGAAGACTCTGATTGTCTTTGGAGTTTACTGTATGTTTCTTGTCAGGCTTGATCTGGGAGAAATGTACAAGTAGTGGTTTTATCACCCTGTATTTGTCACAGCTGTATCCCTAGAAACTCATTTACACTGGGAAGCACAAAAAGAAGATGATTTTGGAAAAAAAAACAGAAAAAGATAGCTACCGTTGCGACTCAGTATTTATTTAATGTATTGACACAATCTACAGAGTATTGCAAAACAGACATGAGAATCATTAACTTCCACTTTCACTGTGATGGCCTTGTGGCTAGAGGACCGGCAGGTTGGGAAGGTGACGGCCACCATCTTTCCACACCCTCATCATCACCACCATGGGCCCTTGAGCAAGGCCCTTAACCCCAAAATGCTCCCTGGGCGCTGCACAGCGGCTGCCCATAGCTCCGTAAGGGATGGGTTAAATGCAGAGGAAGAATTTCATGTGACTAATAGGATAACTTAATTAATGCAAGATTGTTTAGCGTGTGGCAAATGAAATAACAAAAAATAAATTCTGATTGACAGTATCTACATACTTTTCAACTGGACATACAGTACATAGTGTATTTAACAGAAAATCTGTGTTTACTGCAGGTGTCACAACAGGAACATACAGTATGATGCCAAGCTTAGCCAATTGTGTATGTTCAAGACAATTGGAAAATCCAGAGGAAAAGCATATTGACTTATTGACTTATTTTAGAAAATTTTGCAGAGGAAAAGGGAAAAAAAATCACAGATGTAAAAGTTGCATCCAATGAGTTGAGGCGTTGGTACGGTGGTAGTGTGTTCTGACCAAAGGCTGTATATACTAGTGGACAAAGTGACCATGACGTCACCCATTGGTCTCTGAATGGCCGTTTCGAGGACAATCAGGTTATCGCTTCCTGGATGACATTTTGGAGCCAACAATAGGATGTAACCATATTTGGATGAATGGCAGTGGAGCTATAGGAACATTGTATGATAGGGGTCTTATGAGTAAGCTAATACTAACTACTAACTTACTGACTTGGTAACACTTCACCAAGCATTGTCTAACAGAACCATATTATGGTGTATGTTCATGTAAACCCTGAATCACACCTACAGTCGAGCATCTGGGCAATTGGGGACTGCTTTGCAGCAAAAAACTCTGAATATATAATCAAAATGCACATCAAATAAATCAGGAGAACCTGTGCTACAAGCACATATAACTCATTTTTACATGAGCCGGACACAACTAGAACATCAAATATCAAAATTCTTTAAAACAGCCTAAAAATAGGCTAGAGCTTAGAAGGTTAACTAAATAGAAGCTACAAATGTCTGAGCCCGTCTGACTCAACCTTCCTGACACAACCCTCTGCATTTATCCGGGCTTGGGACCAGCGTAAGCCATCATATCCTAATAATGGAATATAAGTTAAATATGGACCATCAGATCACTCATTAGAGGGTCCAAATAAAACATTTGAGACCATGATGACTCATGACAAAAATGTATTCACCTAGTATTTTCAGAGAGAAATTCAATGTAACTCTATGGGATTCAAGGCTTCTTGGAGCCCACTGAACGGTGCCCTAGTGGCCAACAACAGTATTACAACTTTAACTCACTCCCCCAACTGCCTCAATGCACAGCCCCGGTTATTGTCTACTGGTTCTGAGCTTGACCTAATTTGAAAACAAATGAAACTAGGTTCACCAAACTTGGCATACAGTTTGACCTTGGGACTGTAGCTGTGTTTAGACACAAAGGCCAAAGTCAAAGGGTCATAAAAGATCAATATTAGTGTTGGCATACAGAGCCAATGCCACCAAATTAGAGCACAAGTTAGAACAAACATCTCTGTTAAGTGCAATTCAAGTCATTGAATATAAAATACATATGTAATAAGACATGATCAAACATGCCATTAACTACCCTTATTTTTACTTCCACCTTATCTGTGTTAGTTTGATAAAAAAAAAAGTAATATACAGATTTTGATTAAATTTCTAGGATAAGTCAGAAATGGCACAGAGAACAACTGCTTAGATTTGGGATTTGGACAGCTGGGATTTTTTTAAAGGACTCTTCACCATTCCAAGACAGGGTCATGTTCAACATTTTTGCTTGTAACTCTACAAATAATACCCAGAAAAAGTGGCATAATGCATTCAATGAGGGGACACTGAGCTGCCTTAGGGAAGGTCTATGCTTTATGAGTGCTTTCTTATTTCATTCTGCTTTGGTTTATAACAAAGTTCCATTTGAGATTTTCCCATAGAAATAAAACAAAAATAAAACATGTTCTTTCATTCAATGATGTTACAATGGAAATTCAGCATTACTGCATGTAAACAGCTCTTCACACTATTATTATAAACAACTCCAGAGCTCCTCAGTGCAGTGTCTGGTGTCGAGCCATTACCTAAATGTCAGGTGGAAAGTCGTTTAGAGAAATGATTTACACTTAAATTAAAAGGGTACACTTGACCTGGTTTATGCTAATTAGTCAGGGAGCTGAATAAGTTTTTGTTTTAGAGCATTTGTAGAAAAAAAGCCTTACAGCTGTGTGAAATAACGCAGCCAGCGTTATACAACAGCATTCTATGACAGGCCAAACAACCATCATTAGATCCATATTGTATTGCCTGTGATACATCAGCATCAGAATTTGTGCTCTTACATGAACTACACATGGCTGATTTAACACGCAGGATGTTCTGTGTGGTCCAGTGCTTCTCGTGTCATTTAGCTGAGAACGCAGTTAAAGGGTGATTCAATAAACAGAGTGTTTATGAAAAGAAAACATTTTATTGAAAGATGGATCATGGAAGGGGTTAATTATCCATCCTGACAACAAAACAATGTACTGGCAAAGAACAAACGGGAGAGAGAAATTACTATTTGTGGTTCAGTGAAATGAAATCGATATTGGTGCAACACTGAACTCATTCGTTATACTGTATCTGCAGCCTTTTTCAAATATAAATAGTGAAGAAAAGAAAACCCATCAAACTACATAGAAACACACAGAGTGGGGGATAATGAATATAACTATTTATGAGTTAGATTGAGCCGCTTGACCTGTGGATAAGGCACATAAGCTTTGATATGCACAGAGACAATTAGTAAAGACTGTAGTTGTGTACAAAGACATGGGTTAGTGGAATGATACTATGTGATGTGTACTTCAGCCTACAAGCATAATGCAAATATTCACCTTCCCACTTCAGCAGAGCAGGATGAGCCAACTATGAATCTCATTTACATCACAATACCAGGTTTACAGGCGAGACAAAATTGAGGCAGAGGGACAACTGAAGACTTGAAATTGTCAGTTCACTTAATTTCAGTAAACCAGAGATGGAATCATTTTTGTCTTGTAAGGTGAAAAACATAACCAGGTGATAATGTACATTGCATTTTGGTACTATTTGTTCTGGGCTTATATACAAAACAGGATTTGAGCCAGTGTCATACTGGTTTCTGACACCAAGCATTTGCTTGACAGTTTTTTTTTATCAGTTCCGTGGCTTCAGGCAACAACAAATGGCTTCTAGTTTTGCCAGAGGCTGCATTTATCAATTTGCTCATCTCCTTCTATCTTTCTATGCAAATGTGATCTTTGGATGTGTAGCCGTTTCATTACCTTTAAATATCTGTCATTTATTTGACAGAGCGTATTTGAAACAAATGCACATTTAATGGCCAAAACCTTAATGAGGAATTGAAAAATTCATAAAAGAGATGACCATTAGGGTTTAGGTCTCACTGACATTGCTCGACTAGTGTGCTCCTCCAGTCGTTTATTAATAGGTCTTGTGCATATTTTTGACATTTGCTGTCAAAGAAACCATTTACAGACTTAATGAAACAGGATCCTTTACATTCTGCCAATTCTGCAGAAAGATGGCACAGCACTGCAACAGACTACATTTTATTTTGTTAATCCATCTCTAACTGGCGAGAGACTGGGGGGGGGGGGTATAGTGTGACAAAAAGTTTCCTGTATTTTCTTACAATGAACAGGACTGGGGACTCTTAAAATAATGTTGAAGTATCAAAACAACCCCAGTTACAAAAAGTTGTGACGCTGTGAAAATGTAAATAAAATCAAAATGCAACGATTTGCAAATCTTACAAACCCATATTTCATTCCCAATAGAACATCAACAACATATCAGATATTGAAACTGAGACATTTTACCATAAAAAAAATTAATTAATTCAGAATACTTTATTTATCCCCACAGTGGGGAAATTCACATTTCTCTTACTGCTGCAACATCGGTCGCTCCACCATGTTGAAGAAAAAGGGGGGGGGGAGGGGCACTCAGGGAGAAGAGGGAAAAAAAAGCAATCCTCAGAACTAGCTCCTAGGGGGAGCACAATTATGGGTACACAAAAAAAACCTTGGCAGAAATTTAGCATACAGTTGCATGACAGCATTCATTACAAAAGCATCAGAGGGAATTTGGTAAGTGTGTGTGTTTAATCAGCATGTATGTCCTTGGGTGCGTGTATGTATTATCAGCGTGGTGCGTCACTGTGACTCCCACAATTTAAGCAACTCAGTTCACATGGTGGAAGGTCAATAACACAGCAGTTACCATGGAATATGGCCTTGTTGATAGTAGCTTGTCTTGTGTCTTCATCAGGTGGCTGTGAGGAGTGCAGGATGGGGAGGGGGTCCAAGCATAAATCCTCATTGCTCTCAGAGGGGATTTGCAGCTGTTGGCCTCGGCCAAGGCCATCACCATAAGGGACCTAAAATAAGAGATAATGCATTCTTTAGTTGAGGGAAGAGGCTGACTTTCTCCCTCTATTTGTCCATTTGGTACAATTATCCAATTTGTGCATTTCTGACCCACAAAGGTTGTCCAGCGCCTTGTAGAGCCATCAGCAACTCCATGTTGGTAACCAGCCTTTGATTCATGCCTGAAATTGTCCCTTGTTGAGAACCAACAGCTCTACCCACCAAATCAATCATGACGCGCAGCTGCTGGGGGCTGTGACCGGCTGCCTCTGTCTTCTTAGTCAATTGATACACCAGGGCAACGCCCAGTCCAATCAGCAGTAGCTCCGTTATCATGGTTATGAATAAGTATAGATCTTCAATGTCCTCAATAGACATCAGTGCGAGACAGATGACTCTCCAATTCTCCCAGAAGTCTCTTGTGTATCCCGCAGCAAACCTCCCATCAGGGCAGGCAAGCTCCCCACAGCCCATTCACTTACTCAAAAAAAAGGGTGTCAATTGAGTTGAGGGTCCAGCTGAACAATTCCATGGTGATTAGGTTTCAAGAGCAGTGCGGAAAAGGGCTCAGAATAAGTAGTCAGTGACTGTGAGGTGCATAGTTGCCCTCATATTGGGGAGATGCTCTCTGGGCTGTGGCGGGGACCGGTTGGCTGGGGGCCGCGTGCTCTGCGGGTGTGGGCTGCGGCATCCCGGGACGGACTGG
>JAQQAE010012896.1:0-12975 GCA_029823295.1 Pseudamia nigra | reverse complement strand
CCCGAAACTCCCCCCTTCCCCCTGTGCACCCCTGACTGTAGCGAAGAGCTCATCGAGGTGTTTAATACCGGATAAAAACACCCTATGTGTGATTGTGAACGGACAGTCTGAGCCGCGGAGGAGGCGGTGTTTGCTGGGATTAAATCAGAGCCATGGCTGGAGGGTTAACAGGGAGAAACACTGAGGAAGCTGGAATGACAGCATTTTTCTCAAACTGGATCCAGCTCTGAATCTGACAATGATGGATGAATTGTTGATTACAAGCCATTGTCAGCCCGACCCAGTCACGGCAGGGTGGGTTCAACTGGAGTCAAAATAAGTCGGATCTTATGTGTTGGCTTCTCCCTCACCGGGAGAAGCATGTCTGCTTTCTGCTTAGATCTGTAGACGACTGCCGTGTTTTGCCGTGGTTGAAAATACAGCCACACGGTGGCTCCTCTTCCTCGCTGCTATTCTTCTGTTGTATTTTCTCTGTGTGTGTGCTGATGAACCTGAGTCAGCAACTTTCTTGTTTGTTTGTTTTGCGCGTCTAAGTCACGTCACGTGACTCATGTAACGGCGCACCATCTAAACACAAGAGGGGGAGTTGGAACAAAGTGTGTCTGCTCTGCGCTGACACAGGAACAGTGAGTCCGGTGACTTGGCTGTTTCCTCTTTGCTGAAACCGCAGCATTGCAAACAAGAGCGGAACTTAAAGTGAAGTATCGATCTCACGAGGCTAGTATTGATCCAATACCGATACTGACTTGGTATCGATACTATCGATATTTGGATCAATCCGCCCATCACTAATGAAAATTGTACTAAAAAAAAATCTGCGAAACAGTGAGGCTGCAAAAGGTGAACCGCAATATACAGTAGCCAGGGACCACTCTATAACAAAGTATTGAGATGAACTTTTGCTTTTGATCAACTACTTATTTTCCACCATAATTTGCAAATAAATTATTTAAAAATTAGACAATGTGATTTTCTGGATTTTTTTTCTCATTTTGTCTCTCACAGTTGAGGTGAACCTATGATGAAAATTACAGGCCTCTGTCATCTTTTTTAAGTGAGAGAACTCGCACAATTGGTGGCTGATTAAATACTCATTTACCCACTCTATCTCCCATGGATAATTGGAGAGACAGGGTCACAACCCATAGATTAGGCTCCAACATGCAAACAGGTTACATTTTGAATTAGTGCCGAACAAGAGTGGATTCCAGGGGGAATGATTTTAATTTTGTGATTAAGACTTTTTTTTAACTTTTTTGTTAGGAAAACTCAACTAAAGTTGCACAGCCAAAATCAAAGGAAAAAACACCATAATTCGAAAATACACACCTCCCTTCTTCAGCTCACATTTCACTGTCCAAATCAAAGAGTAAATACAGATGAAGTTGAAACCTCTTTTCCAACCTTCTACAGTATACCTTGAAGTAGTGGTAGAATCTTTTAAGTTTGTTTTCAGCAACTTGAGTACAATTGCTGAAACAAGCCTGAAAGATGACTATGACCCGCATGACTGAGAACCTTCACAGAAAGTAGGAGAATCATGTCTGAGGAAATCTGAACTGTCATCCAGTAATTTCACTCATAACGTCTTAGCGCCTCTGAAAACACCTATTAGCTTTGATTTACCTCATCAAAGGGTAAAAGCACAGTCTGCAGGAATGATTGGACGTCTCATTTCATGTCAAACCACTTTAACTACACTTTGCTGAAAGGTGACTTTTGATTTTTTGCCAAATGATTTATTAAACTCCAGCCCCATCCTCATTGGCATTGGACTCAGCTGGTTGCCCAGTTCCTTTAAAGTAGCTTTTGCTAAAAATGATGAGTGTTTATTAGTTACTGCTTATTTTACTGGTAGTTTGTCTACTACTATGGGCTATTTCAGAAGAACAGGGAAAACATGATGTACCAGTGTATGTGAAATAACTCTGGGTTCTGACCTGACACCCATCAAAACACAAAGTGCTTTGATGAAAATCAATACGTTGTAACAGCACGTCTTATGATGAAGCTATGTGAGACAAAGTGTACTGTGTATAAGTATAACCTCACCTTCTATCTGAGCCTTCTGGAGCTCCTTCTCCTTAGAGAATCCAACTGTAGACAAAGGCAGTATTTAAATACAGGTTTGACATGATTTAATACAAATATGCACAACACTGAAGAACTCGTAAAAATGCAACTATTAAAATCATAGACTGTATAAATTAGTGGACAAAATGACTGTGACGTGACCCATTGTTTTCTGAATGTCTGTTTTGAGGTCAGTTGGGTTGTCACTCCGTGGATGACATTTTAAATTTTAAACATGTAACCATATTTGGATGAATGGCGGCAGAGCTACAGGAGCGTTTTGTACTTATGGACCGTAAAATTTTAAATAGCACTGACAAACAAAGACATATCATGCTGTTGTTAGTGGAAGCACTGCACCACAATTACAGTCGAATGAAAAAAATATGTTCTCTTCAGTAAATAGAAGCTAATAGAAGTATGACTTGGCCCGACACAGCCGTTGAGTGGGAGTTACCATACTGTCAGTCAAATCCCAGCAGAGATTTGTTGGATTATTTGCCTGAATAAAATAGACAAGAATGGAATTAAAGCCTTTATTGTGATTCTAGAAAAAAACTATATGCATAACCGGACAAAAAGAAAACATCAGACCCCACATTAGAGGGTTCACATAAAATGTTTGAGACCATGACGACTGATGACAAAAATGTTCACACTTAGTATTTTCAGAGAGAAGTCCAGTGATCATTTGTATAGTCATGAGGTCTCAGCCTCAAATTGTGAAGCGCCTAGAGATAATCAGTGATTATGATTGGCGCTATACAAATAAAATTGATGATGATGATGATGATGTAAATCAATGGAAGTCAGGGCTTCTTGGAGCCGAGTGAACAGTGCCCCAGTGGGCAAATGCGGTATTACAACTTTAAGTTACTTCCACATTGAACTCACTGCACAGCCTCGGTCATTAGCCACTGGTTAAAACACAAAACAGCACAGTGTAAACAGATGGAAAATAATAAAATGCATTACCCTGAATAACGTTCAAGACAACCGTGCAAACAGCCCTTCCGTACTCGTTTGCCGCAAAACACTTGTAGGTGTCAGCGTCCTCTGGAGCGACTTTGGGAAACTACCCAAACCATTAACCACAGAGGAAATGATAGAGTGTTATCATTATAAAACACTCACCATGGTTTATATCCTTAGTGCTACTGTATAACTCACCTCTAGGGTATGTTCTTGAGAGGCCTCATCATACTTTTGGCTGCAGATATCAGGGTGAAACACAATGTCTCCATTTGCTCTCTCCCACGTCACAGTTGGTGTGGGAGTGCCCACTATTTTGGCTTTAAAAAATGCAAATTTACCTGTGACAGAAGAAAGGATGGATTTTTATGTGAGCATCAAATAATTTGTTCATTTCCTGCTTATTTTCTGTGTGTGTGTGTGTGCGTGTGTGTGTTTTTACCTGAGAGCTTGTGAGACTTACCCTCCTGAATAGTTAAAGCAATGGGTTTTCGGGTAAAATCTGGAGTTGTCTTTCCCTCCGGAAGTTCCTCGAAGAACTGAGTTATCATGACACCTGGCACTTTGGACTTCTTCTTGATCCCTGATCACAGAAAAAGAAACTAAATTTGTATGCATAGGGGATGAGAATGAAGAGGATGGGAATGAGGAGGGAATGATGATGATGATGATGATGAGGGTAATGACTATGAGGATATAGATAGTAATTAATGAGGATGAGTTTAATGATGATGTTACTAAGACTCCATTTATATTAATCTATGTGACAAATACTGTCTACAATCCTGGTTTTGAGTCCAAACATCCTCTATATTCATCTTCAGTGTTTGAAGGAAGCATTATACTCTCTGAAAAAATACAAACGTAATGTTTAGAGCAAGGCAGTAATGTCTACCTAGGTTGAGAAAAGCCAAATTGAAATATATATGCAGTGGTACCCCAGATAGCGAACGCTTCTGACAATGAAAAATCTGGATACCAAAGAAAAAAACTACAAAAAATTTGACTCAGACAACAACAGCTTTTCATAAATAATACGTTGCAAAGGGACAAATATCATTAGTGTAAGGATGACAACAAATAGCTGTGACTATTAAATCTGTTATAATCATTTCATAAAATTGAATAACATTTGTAATTTGCTCATATTTGTTGTTGCTATGTGGTTCTTTAAATTCTTGCAGTATATCGGTAAGTTAATACAGTAGTGAATGTGTAATCCTTAGAGTCACGCACCCCTAAGTGAGTGTACAGTGGCTTTTGTAAGCACAAGCCTCATTGAACTGACTCCCAGGGTAGTGATGAAAGACAATCTGTTTGCCACATTGGAAACATGATGAGATGAGTCTCTGGATTATCATAAATTACAGTGAGGGGCCATATCTGTTAAATTTTTAATCCATGCTTTTCTATTTGAAGAAAGGTGAGAAGCAATGATCATCACAGGTGGATGATTCTGCACACATTTGAAATTTAATCACATTAAGGTCCAAATCCACAAAGAACAGATTGTACCTGCTATTAGCATCGTGAAATGACCCATTTGAGGACCTATTCACAGACGATGTAGTGTGGACGGTTTTCTGTGTGGTTCAGACTTTTCCGATTTCAGCACACACTGGTTTGTGATGAAAACTGCAGATGACACTAGACAGAACTCCTCCGATTCTGTGTCTTTTATTCACCTCTTAAGCCCACATTTTAAGCCTCTTTTTTGGACTTTTGATATGTGATGTTGGTGTTGGAGTCGTTTGGTGTGTGTAAATATGACATACGTGCTTGTTTAATTTGAGTTGCAGTATATTTGTACATAATTAGTGCAGTGTGTTAAGCAAGATGCAGTTGCCCAGAGACTCTAGGGCAGGGGTCAGCAACCCTGTGGCTCCAGGGCCACACATGGCTCTTTGGCCCCTCCCTAATGGCTCCTGTGGCACCTGCCACAGGAACCACTATTACTTCCGTTTCATTATATTACTTCCATTGATGGAAGTAACATTTGACTCATTGAGTTGTGGTCAAATGTAACTGAGTAGAGGTACATTTTTTCAGCATAAATGTAACCGAATAGAGTAAAAAGTATTCTGTAAAAACAACTACTCTCAGAAATGCAGTTTTTGGAGAATATCATGGAGTAATACTTTCTAAAAAAAAAAAGTGCTCTTCTGTAACTAGTAAGTGTACTTGAATACTGCTCAACTTGATTGCATCTGAATTCTTCAAAATATACACCACACAAACTTGAATATTTGGGGGAAAAAACCCAGACGGCTTTGTGTAGTAACATGCAGAATATGTTTCTTAATTTGTCATGCCCTTTTATGAGTTATGAGGTTTTTGCAAATACAGTACTGTTTTGAAAACCTATATACATTCATAGGACACAGGTAAAACATAAGGGTATTTAGCAGGTGTGAAAGCTGTACTTGTGCAAGCTTTTTTGTGGATCTGGCCTTAAGTGTGCTAAATTTTTATGTAAATTGAGATTTAAGAGTTAATTCGTGCATGACCCCAAACAAAAGTTGGTGGTAACTGAATTTATTTCTGGAGATTATAGATGATATTATATATACAGTATGTACTGTATATATATGATTTTTGGGAATGCATTTTGCGTCACAAAGAAAAGCAAAAGTACTCATGTCTATAGAGGTGTGTAGAGTAAACAGAACTAGTACTCAAGTAAAAGTATAAGTAAGTATAAGTACTCATGAAAACAAGTACTTCAGTAAGAGCAATAAAGTGTCTCATGTAGTGACTAACTTAATAACATGGAATTTATTACAGCCTGAAACACTGATCACACATTCATTTTTGCCCAGTTATTTTTATTTGTTCATTTTTTATCAGAATTATTTTATTTCTTTACACATGCCATTGCTCAGTTTGTTCACTTTAACTCTTTTTCTTGCATATTTTGTTGCATTTGTTCTTTTTTTTAATCCTTTTACTTACTTGATTATTTGATAATTTTTTGCTCATTTTGTTGCATATTTTGTGGACTGTGTATAATTTTTAATGTATTTGCTTATTTTTGCATTTTTGCCTAATTTTATAATTTACTCAACTATTTTCTTCAGTTTTCTTGATTTACTTTAATTATTTTGTTCATTTTTTGCTCATTTGGATGCTTAGTTTATTCATTTTGACATTTTACTTGTCTATTTACATCTTTTTTTCATCCCAAATGTAACTGAGTAAGAGTAGAAAGTACTGTACTCTGCAAAACAGCTCCTCTTTGAAGTACATTTATTTGAAAAAAAAACCCTGAAGAAGTTCTGATATGAAGGGATGAATAGAGGCATAAAATTAGTGTGCTAGTTAACTTTTAAAGATATACATTTACAACGCTGTTTGTCTGTCTGATTTAGGTCTGTTGGCATAACCTTAATTAAAAATTACCAAAAAAAGCCCTTGTTTTCTTTATTATTTGTCTTATTTCTCAGCACAGTTCAGTCTAAATTTGTGAAAGGTCAAAACAGGGGAAAAATTGACAACAGCAGTTTCTGTTTTGGGAAAAAAAAAAAGGAAGTGGAGTGGCTTTTGGAGTCCACAGGATATAAATAAGTCCACTTTGACCTGTTTGGTAGAATGTCTTAAAACATGTTTATTATGTTACTGGGCATTGATGCTAATGAAGTCCCACAATGTTTAGAATATAAACTTAGACCAACCTGATCAATAACGCTGAGCCCAGAGGATCACAAAGTCCCTGGTGGATTTAGAGTCACTTTGTACAATGAGGCTTTAGGCACTCGTTGGCTTTTTATAAACTATGGAATATGTAGTTTAGGTGAGGAGAACAGTGCAGGGTGCTTCAGCATTTTGTAGCTTAAAGCATTTTGGAGATTCGTGAATTGCTGCTGGCAGGTGCTACAGAACACTACGTACTGTATGTAGCACAGCGTGACAACATACGTACTGGTATCACTGCTGAATGCTCACATGGTGAAAGGGTGACGACTACTCACGGACTAGAAATATTAACGTACATCAATGATTAATAATAAAAAGATATTTAAGCCAGAGGTTGGTTTTACAAATAGGTTTATGGCAAATTTGGTACAAAAATATTCACAAGGATCCTGTCATTCAGCAGGTTAACTTATGATATAGTGACAGACATGTGGCATCGTTTCCAGACCCTGTATCTTCGTTTCTGGGAGCTCTCTGTTTTAAATTCAGTCCTGACTCTAATGTTTGACTGTCATTCCTAAAATATTTGCACACAAGTGCTGCTCTACCGCAGGGGCTGCTCACTTTCTTTACTAAGCAAAGACATTTTTAAAAATGTCTTTCTCTTGTCATTTTGTGAGAAAATGAAATGTTTTTCTTATAGTTGACAACGTGCCTTGCTCTAATGCAGCTTTCTTCCCTGTCAAAGTGAGTTACTTGAAAGTGCGTAGCTCTTCAGAAATGAAAGCAGAGGACAGTGTGTGATCTTTTTGTCTTTGATTCTGCTTTTCATCGGTGATACATGAACGTCTAATTTTAAACTAAATCTAGCAGTATATATTTAAGCATTACTAAATGGTACTCGAATTTTCTTCTGCCCTGTGTGCCATTAATAAATGTACTAAGTAATGATTATTTATTTAGGTGCATTACTGAATCAACAGTCTTTTATTGGTTTGCTTTCATCATTTCAGTGTGTTTTGGTGTATTTGTGTATTTGTACATACAGTTTGAAATGCCTTTGTGCATAAAAAAGCTTGGCTTCTAAATAAGTGAGTGAACAAAAGGATGAATGTTAAAAAAAGTACATTCATCTTGAAACGCGCCACCTGCCAATGTGCTGTTATGTGATTCTCACAAATATAGCTAAGCCCTTTGTCCTTTTTTGCAGTTTTTTTTTCTGCTGCCAGTGAGCTGAAAAGTGCATCCTGAAACTAAAGCAAAGAGCTGATTCTGCTGCAAAGGACTGGAATCACAATCACATTTTGGCAACTGCAACTGGGGACACGTTCAAAGTTCAAAGATTGAACTTCATTTTTGAAAGTAATGATAGACTGTCTTTTCTTTTAACTGTTTCTTGCCATAATATGGATTTGTACTGTTGTTGTAGTAGCACTAATAGGTCTACTGACTCTGTACCCCTTTCCTCTGCAGAAGACAACTGATGGTTTAAAGAAGGGGTGTCAAATTCATGCCATGGAGGGCCAAGACCCTGCAGGTTTTCACTCCAATTAGTCACCAAAGCAGGTGATTTCACTGATCAGCACTCCTTCAAATTGAGGGGAGGAGCTAATCAGTGAAATCACCTGGTTAGTGGCTGGTTGGAGAGAAAAGTTGCAGTTTCTCGACCCTCCATGGCACAAGTTTGACACCTGTGAATTCTCGACAAGGCACAGCTGTGGATTGACATTTGTTCCGGGTGACCCCATGAATCTGATGAGAGGAGGCAAAGCTGGCATCAAAGCTAAACGAGGCCACTTTGGACACATAAAATACACATCATGTTCTGGGTTGTTTAACACTTTCTTGTTTACTACCTAATTTCACACATGTTCTTTCACCGTTTGGATGTTTTCAGTATTAAAGTACAATATTGAAAATAATAAAAAAAAATACATAGAAAAACATATTTGAAGGAGAAGGTGTGCCCTATTTTCTGACTGGTGGTGTAAATGCGGCAGAGTAAAAAAAAAAAAAAGAAAAAAACATGACTTTTTTTGCATTTCCATGACTTTCTATGAGTATTTCACCTTCAATGACAGCAGGTTTCAACCAATTTATAAGTGCTGTTATGCTGCCAACTATTACAGCCTCTTTTAGATTTATTTTCCGTCAGTATGCTTAAGGACAAGACAGTTCACTGGAGACTGATTACCTGTTTCAATGGCTGATGTTCTGGATTATTTAACAAATAATACAAATATAAAAAATTAAGTTAAAAAAGATGAGCCCCTGTAAAGAAGATATGTCCATGCTTTTGACTGGTGGTGTAGATCTGTGTAATAAAAACATACCATTGATCTAAAATATACAATGTGAATGAATGTGAATTCATTCCTGACATTTTGAAGAGTTTTTCATAAGTTCCGTGACTGACATAAGCTTCTTTTAACTTTATGATTAAGTGTCACCCACGAAACATAAATGTCATCTATGATTTAATTAAAGATGTTTGGTCGCTTGCAGCACAGTGTACTTGTGTTACCCTGAACGCCGTCACAGTCACTGTGCCCAACACGTGGTTCAAAGATATTGACAGTAAGGTGAAGCTTAGGGGATTACAGAGGTCACGGATGTCAGTCCAAATGATCATCTTGAGATGTTCTGCTTTGACTTGACAGCACATGTTTTTCTCAGACCTACTTTGAAGTCCTGGGATCAGAGAAATTGCAATTTTGTATCTGTGACAATCCTGATCGTCACAGTGAAGACAAGGAAAGCAGGTGGGTGAGGAATGGAAAGGCTGAAAACCTCAAGGGAGTATGTAAAAGGTAACTCAAATGGAGTTTTAAACATCACATTTAATGGTTGTCTTTTTATTGATCCTAATTCATGCTGTTTATAGGTTATTAATATTAGTTTATACTTATTTATTATCTCCGCCAGGGTTATGCTGTGGTCAGCATTAGTTTATTCATCTGTTTTTTTGTTTTTACAACACAACTCATAAAGTTATGAAAGTATTTGGATGACATTTGCAGGATGGTCGGAAATGGCACAAGGACCAATCGATGAGATTCTGAGAGTGATCTGGATCATCGTCTGGATCCAGAATATTTTTAAAGGATTGTTGATCATTGTGAAATGTTGAATCCAAACTCAATATTTGTCCTTGTAGCAGCACAAATGTAACCAAGAACCACAGGATAACACCATAATAGATTCTATCAAACCACAAAGTTTGATCCATTAAGTTTCTAATCTAATATGTGGACAATATTCCAAATATAGTGATCAGAGTGCTTATACTTACATAGGTTCAGAAAAAATAGCTATTTTAAGTTGGAAAATAAATTTATAGACATGAAACTGACATCAAATTGTAGCAGAAAGTCTGCTGACTCAGAAATGTGTTCACAGATTTGATGTATCTTTGTATTTTTTTGTGAACAATTATTGAACTAATAATGATATGCATGTGATTCCAAATGCTAATGGTAGGTATTCATGGTCAAAGAATCCAATAATGTGGGTCAAATAAATGTAAGGGTATTACTTTTGGTGTAATATTATGGGAGAAATGAGCATAGGTTCCAGTGGTAATGGTGGGTTTTCACTAAGAAGACAAACTGAGTTGCCTTGGCAGAGGCCTGTGTTCTCTATGTGCTTTCTAGTTTCTCTTTGGTTTGAGTATTTCTTCTTTTTGTTAGCGCTGGGCTTGGGAAGGTAGGGTAAATAGAGCAAATTTAATGTCATGCCATTCGTTGGTTTTGTCCCTGTTGGCCAAGTTCATTTTTTGAGACTGAACTGTGCCGATGACTAATCAACATGTGACCGTTTTGTTTTTTTTAATGATGTAGAAAGATGACACATATGAACTGACCACTTTGGCCTGTGCTTCAGTGATGCCCTGTCGCTACAGTATGATTTATAAAAACTCATTTTTAATGTTACAAAGAAGTACACATGTTGAGACACTGCAAGTTGAATTATCCGCTTTGGATGAAACTTTTCAAGGAGTGGAGACCACTTCATACATGTAACTCAACCAACATGAATCCATGCACTTACATGAGGTCAGTTGTTTGTGAAATTGGATTTCCTTTTCGCTTGCATACCTTTGTCGTCTGGGTGAACTCCATCAGAACTGCCGACTTAACACGCAATGTGACAGCAGGAGAGGGAACAGGACAGGTAAATATTAATCCTGACAAAAGTACCATGGCAGGTTGGAACTTCGACAGGATTATGGACACATAATACACATAAGACCACAATATATATACAGTAGTACAACCCAGGAATGGGAAGCACAGGAGACAAGACATACAGCCTTAGAGACCCCAGACGCATCACACAACAAACACTGTTAGCTACAGCCAAATATGAAACAATGTGTTAGCTATGTGTTGTTACAGCAGCAAAATGGTTACGCTGTGCAACTGCTGATTAGACTTATCTTCAAGACCGCTCAGGCATTTTCTCAAAGGCAATCTCTCAGGATGATTCCTGTGCAGTGCTTGAGAGAAATTATATGCAATACTTGGAGAACAAACTTAAAAACTGGTAAATTAGGTTTTACTGTGCCTTCAACACATAAAACATCAATTGAGTTGTTATTTTCTCTTTGGTTTTGGAGGCTTGACGGGACACTGGCGCATCGAAATGATTTTGGTCTTTGGGATTCTTGTCAGCATCTCGGCTGGCCGTGTTTTATTCTGGAACAATGCAACATGAGGATTCTTTTTTATTATTTGTCAGCTGATGACTTTTCCCAGTGCGCTGTTCTTCTAGGGATACACCTTATCTTCACCTTCAGGCATTTGGTAGCCCGTGATCTCTCATGAAGTGTTCACATGAGAGGGTATATGCATTATACTGTAAATAATATAGACTTGTTACTGCTTGGATGCTCACATTGAAAACATATGTTCTGTTGTCAGTTGATGCCTTGCTGACAAAATGGTCTTCATGGGTGAATTTTCTCGACATTCAGGTACTGTAGTTGTACAGTGCCGGGATCTGCACACTGACCAGTAATTGCTTCCTCTTGATGAAATCAGTTGCTGCGGTGCTTATCTTTATGTTTTCCATTGAATTGTCAGCATTGAGCTGTTTTCAGAAGATTATTCCTCTTCTCAAAAAAAAAAGAGATGGACATGACACTTTTGTTAATCTTCAATGTGACAATTAAGCCCCATGTGTCTTCTTATCTTGCAATTTTTTGACCGTTTCATATGACGCTTTTCTGTTCAAGCCAAATGGATCCTCTTCATCTTCATTACACATACAGTATAAGAGGAAACGCTAGGAGAAAACTATGATCCAGTTCCCAGCCTGCCCATAACTGGAAGGGCATCCTTCACTCTGCACTTACCCTGCTGCCCATCGGCAGTTTGGTCAGTCACCTTCGACTTCTTCAACATCTTAGTAGCGTTTTGAGCTCTGCTGCTTCAGGCTCTGTAGGAAAAGAAAGGAGACAAAAGGGAAATATTTAGCACTGCATGCATGTGCATGCAAAAGAGCAGACAATATTGACATTCACTTTGTCAGCCGTTGCGACAAAGTTACTGTTTTAATTCTGTAGGCATTGATGTATGTACAAGGAGAAATGTCAGCAGCTCTGAACAGCACGCTGCTCTTTTCCCCAGTGCAGTTACTCTAATCAGTCACCAAGAGGCAGCAACCAGTCTCATTTACAGTCCTTGTTGATCTCAGCATGGGAATGAATGTGTGTCAGGAATCCTTTGTTGGCATGTGTTAATTAAGCTAGGAACTTGTTGAAGCCTTAAATAAATGAGGTAAAGAGTTTAGGCTTAGTTTGAAAACATAGACAGTATACGCAGCTACTGCCACAGCTGAACATTCCACATATATGTTTTACTTAGTTTATATATGGAGCTAATTCCCTGTCAAACATTAGACAAATTCCCTGTTTCTTCAGTTTTATCATTTTCAACATTATACATTACTACTGAAGACATCTAAAGTGTAGCAGCACATGCATGGAATTATGTAGCAAACAAAAAAGTATTGTTTTATGTTTTAAATTGTCCAAAGTACCCACTTTAAGCTTTAATGACAGCTTTCCACACTCACAGTATGGTGCCATTTCATGCCAAGTTGATGTTCTATAGACCATCAGTTGTCTTGTGCAGAGGACATGTGGGTTCAGAGTCAGTTGCCCTATTAGTGCTACTACAAATACTGTACAAATTCATATTACAGTGGCTTGCAAAATTATTCACACCCCTTGGATGTTTTCACTTTTTATTGCAGTATAAAATGAATCATTGTCAATATAATTTGCTTTGTTTG
>JAQQAE010012895.1:0-12975 GCA_029823295.1 Pseudamia nigra | reverse complement strand
CAATAGTAGGTAGGGCAGAGACAGTTGGAAAACATGCAGGGACACCGGCCCTCAGGACCTGGAATTGCCCACCCCTGTCCTAGGTAATGGGTCAGACTCAGTGATTCAGAAGACCCTTATGACTATGCCTTTCTGTGGGCCCACCTCCTGCAGGAGGGGTCATAAGGGTTCGGTGCTGTGTGGTTTGGGTGGCAGCTGAGGGCAGGGGCTTGGCTGGTCCAATCCCCGGTTGCCAAAACTAGCTCCAACTGGGAGGAGGCTCCGGGGCAGACCCAGGACATGCTGGAGGGACTGTGTCTCTTGGCTGGCCTCGGAATGCCTGGGGGTCCCCCCAGAGGAGCTGGAGGAGGGAGCGAGGGAGAGGGAAGTCTGGGCTTCTCTGCTCAGGCTGCTGCCCCCGCGACCCTGACCAGGATAAGCAGAAAATGATGGATGGATGCAGGTTAACTTAAAATAAGATTTAAGTGATGGGGGGAGAAGCATAAAATGTGAAATATGCAAATAAATGAAAACACTGCAAGAGATAAAACTTAAATGCTAAGATGAAAAAAATGCAGACTATCAAATGGCAGTAAAGATGAACAATGAATTGCACAAGATGAAAACCTGTTGTCGAGGTGAAAACCATGGGTTGGTAATGACGATGCTACCCGGTGTGGTTTGTGTTTAGGGGTTTCACCAACTACAGGGACAGTAAACTGACACGCATCCTGCAGAACTCCCTCGGAGGAAACGCCAAAACGGTCATCATCTGCACCATCACCCCCGCCGCCCTCGACGAGACCCTCAGCACTCTGCAGGTCGGTGAGATTCGCTCTGTATTTACATCACTGCTGCTGCTTTAAATGAACAAACTCATTGTTCAGGATGGTTTTATTCAGCTGCAACAAAACATTTGAATGAAATTAACATCTTATTTCATCCGTTTCCACATATTTCACACTGTTTAAGGTTGGATGTTTCACTCCATGTAGCTCAGAGTTATGACTGTTTTTCTTTTGTTCTGTAATGACCTTTTAGCTGCTATAAGTAAAGTTGTTGTAACTGTATTAAATCCAAAGCTGTGACAACACAACAGTCAGGTTTCCACTCAGACCAGTTCAATTACAAGGGGCTGAAGCTTGAATCGGGTCTTGGTATTCTATCACCCTTTGACAACCCCCCCCCCCATTGATCCTCTTCACACCTCCTTCAGTTTGCCAGCACTGCAAAAAAAATGAAGAACGATCCTCATGTGACAGAAGTGTGTGATGACGGTGCTCTACTCAAACGCTATCGTAATGAAATCATGGAACTGAAGCAACGGCTTCAGGAGGTACATTGATAATTCTTCTCCAGGAACATTTAGTGGGTGTGTGACGACCTCAGCGCTGACTGTGACCCCACCTGTTGCAGGTGTCATCAGTCACACAGACCACGGCCACAGAGAAGGAGGTTCTGTCCCAGCTGCTCCAAGAGAAGGACCAGCTGCAGAGGGAACAAGAGGACCGCATCAAAAATCTGACCAAGCTGCTGGTCACCAGCTCCAACCTGGTCACATCCGTGAAGAAGGCAAGTGAGACCACGTGGAGTGTCAGGGACCACCTCCGAATGTTAGTGACTCCTCTTCTTCCTGTGCTCAGATGCCAAAACGCAGGGTCACATGGGGGGGGAAGATGATCCGAGTCGCCGCTCCATCCGCCTGCCACAACGGCCCCTCTGACCTCAGCTTCGCGGACCCCTTCATTAGGAAGAGGAAAGCTAATTTCTGCTGTTCAATGGCCCTGACTGAAGGTGAGGTGTTTCCATCCATATGGAAATGGCAGCGGTGAGTGTACGTCTGCTTTATGAGGTGTGTGTTTTTAACAGACGACGAGGAGTTTGACTCTCAGTGGGATATTCCAGATGAGCCGTCTGATGACATGGACATCAGTCAGAACTCTGTGACCACCCGCAGCTTTGGAGACAGGTGAACTTTTTAATACTGTCCCAACATGTTTAGACGGCTCTGCATCCATATGAATACATTAAATACACTAGAAACATAAAGAGACATAAAATTAAATAAAATCTGAAACAAAAAGGGCTAGAATCATAAAAACAAGCATTAAAAAGGAGTAAATAAACCTTGAAAAACACCGCTTTCTAAATGCTCGCAGCGTTTTTGAGGGGATTAACGCATGATGAGACCCCTCAAACCAAATGCCACAGCTTTGTCTTATTTTGCTAGTTGTGTTCATAAGATCCAACTGATTTAATGTCTGAGGACAGTTTATGCACACTAACATTTTTAATGGTTCTACATGGTCATCACATACAGCTCATATGTTACACGTAGCCCTGAAGCAGGGGTTTCTGCAGCAGTGTTCTGGTTAGTTTGGACTTTTTTCAGTGTATTGTTTAGTCCAGATGTTGCACCCAGTTCTATGAGACTGCTTGCATATAGGTGACGCACCAACCACCAGTCTCATGTGCATACTGTGTTTTTCCCTCACAGTCCCAAAGACTTTGTATCTCCAGAGCGGATCAACATTCTGTCAGAGAAGTTGTCTAGTCTGGAGCTGCAGCTGGAAATGGAGAGTCGTGAGAAAGAGGAAGCCATCACCAAAGTGAAAACGCTGGACAGCAGAGTGTCGGAGCTGACGGTTCAGCTGCAGACGGAGGCCCGGCTCAAACGGGACGCTGTGGAGAAAACGGGGGCAGTCGAAGAGAGGGCGGCGGAGCTGGAGTCGCAGCTCACAGCGGAGGCTCAGCAGAAGCAGGAGGCCATGGAGATGTTGGAGCTCAGAGCGGCAGACCTGGAGAGACGGCTAGAGGAGCAGACTCGCACACGGACTGAAGATGTGGACCAGGTGGGTTTTCTGGCACATGTTCTCTAATGAATCCTACACATCTGTGTACGTCCCTTCATTTTTGAACGAGCTTCTTTGTTCAACACTACATGTTCTTTCCCAGATGAGGAGAGAGTTTGCAGAAACCGTCCAGCTGTGTGAGGCACTGGCTTCAGAGAAGGTAATGCTCATTTATGGGACTCATTGTATGGTGTAAAATGTATATGAATTCAGATTGTGTACAGTTATATACTGAATACTAGACGATTAAACAACTGAAATCTGCATTTAATGAAACGCAACTGTACTGTATGCAAGTTGTCTTCATAAAACCACTCATGCATTAATAATCCTCTCCATCATCACTGTCAGTGTTCATCTGTACACACCCTCACATCTGCCTGGAACTTTGTTTTCCTTGTCTTTCTGACTCGTCTCTGAACAGGTTCCTACAGTGAGGAGTGTATTGGTGTGTGTGTGTGTAGTCACAGCATTGTGTTTACATTACCAACCAATCAGAAACAAGTCCCGGTCCTACTATCAAGGCAAACACTGAAACATGCGGATTCTGTCAGAGTTTTCTCCTGTCACTTAGTTTTGCAGTGGTTTTATGTGACTATGGAATGTAAACACTTTTTTTTTTTTTTTTTTAATGACTTTCCTCAGTGTTACATAATGTTCCTTAATATTTTCTAATGCTGACTCCGTCATTGAGGCTCTGATGGTCTGTGAGCAGACAGAGCAGGTTTGAATAATGAAACACAGTAAGAGGGAAGTTTCAGACTTTCCCTTTAAAATGTGACGTAGGATGTTGAGTGACGTTTTGTTTGTCACACAGAAATCAGCAGCCGTACTGAATGATCAAACGGCATCTGTTTTGTCGACGTGTTCTGTTGTTCGTAGGATGTGATGGCGGCGGAGCGAGACTACTTGAAGCAGGAACTGGGCAGGTTCATTGAACAGACTGAGAACCTGGAGAAGGAGAAGGCCGCTCTGTCCCAGGAGTTGCAGGAGAAGAAGGAGATGGAGGAGTTTAAATACCTGGAGGAGCACTTCAGGAAAGACCATGAGGTGAGTGTACAGATGCAGCATCAGGCCGGCAGCAGAGCATTCTGGGAGCTTAGCGAAATGTTTTTATTACCTGACAGAAGGAGCTGCTGGGTGAAATCTCAAACCTGAAGAAGGCTGTTGAATCCTCTGAAATGAAACACCTGGAGCTTCAGGTAAGAAGATGTGGTTCATACATCACCATGACGACAGCAGGTGTTCGTTAGGTTTGACATGAACAGAGACAAAAACAAGTGTCACACGTCAGCATGAACACGATCCAACTGCAGTGAAGCAACATCAACCAAACACTTTGAACACAAGAATATTACACTGTGCTGTTTTTATCTGGACAGCTGAGTCTGTGGTTTGTTTTTGTTTTGCTGAACATTTTCTTATGCTGTTCATTTTAGGGAAAATTTTATTTATTACTTTGTTGGTGATTTTTATTCATTTTATGCACTTTTTTTGATGGTAATCTATAAATAACCCACTACTACGTAGTTCATTTTGATGACTTTGTTCTGTTAAATACATTTTGTTTAATTTAATCCACTGTTTCCAGATCTGACATAGTCATCTATTATTTAGCTGAAACACACTTTGCTCCACAGAGATGATGTTGGATCATGATACAAATGCAATTAATTGTTCTCACGTGTTTGAAGTGAGTTAATTAAAACTCATACAGTTGAGGTTTCACTATGGCCCCTGAGAAGATGAGGCTTAATGGTATGAAAGTGTCAGACCCCATTTACTGGACACTCTGCGGTTGTGGACCCCTGTCGGACCCCCGTCAGCTGTTGGACGGGTGGTGCGGGGACTCTACTGCCTCCACCGGGATGGTGTGGGGTCCTCGTCACTGAAACGTCAGCTCACCTTCTGAGACACAAAGCTCTGCTGCATGTGGATCAGTGTTCTATGCAGATATCGGTCATCATCAATGATCTAACACTTGTTTTTAATTTTGTTAATTTATTTAATGGACTTTCTTCATTGTTTTGTTCATTAAAACAAAATGATCCAAGTTAACCTGTTCCTGTTTCATTGTAGAACAAACTGCAGTGTGTGTCCCAGGAACTGGAGAAGAAAACCCAATGTGTTGAGGAACTTCAGAACATGGTCTGTCATTAATGATTGTTTTTATAGGTACTATGTGAAAACCAGTGTTTACTAAAGAACAGCTGTTTGCATCATAAGACGAATATCTATAAATGGTGAATTTATTACAAGTCATATATCTTATTAATTCAACTGACCTCACACTAGTTTCTAAACTGATGAGTTCAGACCAGTTGTTTGGTTTTATTCTGAATTAAAATACAGAACTGCTTAAGACTGATCTGTTAACCTGCACACACGATAATGACTGTGCTCACACACATGATGATGACCGTATGCTCTGCAGAGTGGGAAGGACCTGGTTCAGGAGGTGGTCATGCTGCGTCGCTCCCTGGATGATGCGGAGGGCGTGAGCAGAGACACTAAGAAGGAGTGGGCTTTCCTCCGCAGTCAGAACATGGCTCTGGAGGAACGAGATGTAAGTGTTTAAACGACGACGGCACCGGCCTCTGGTCTGAGATGCATCAGCGCATTAATGTCCTGTAGTGAAAGTGGATTATAACACACATACACGGGTACAGTGGATAAAAAGTCTACAAACCCCGTTCAAATACCAGGTTTTTGTCATGTAAAAAATTGACACCAAGATAAATTCACTACTGTTTCCACGTTTAATGCAACCAATAACCTGTACAACGCAATTGGAAAAACAAACTGAAATCTTTTTAGAGAGGTGAAGTAAAATGAAATAACTGAGATAATGAGGTTGCACAAGTATGCACACCGCTGTGAGCTGTGTTCGGATTTAACTCGTTCCATTCAAACTCATGTTAAATTGGAGTCAGCACACAGGTTTTTCCTGAGATTTTTGTAGCCACATCATCCATTACGAGCCATGGTCCGCAGAGAGCTTCCAAAGCATCAAAGGGATCCCGTTGTTCAAAGATATCAGTCAGGTGAAGGGTACAAAAGAATTTCCAAGGAATTAAATATATCATGGAACACAGTGAAGACAGTCATCATCAAGTAGAGAAAATATGGCACAACAGTGACATTACCAAGAACAGGACGTCCGTCCAAAATTGATAAGGCGAGAAGAAAACTGGTCAGGGAGGCTGCCAAGAGGCCGACGGCAACATTGAAGGAGCTGCAGAAATTTCTGTCAAGTCCTGTCTGTGTCGTACATGTGACAACAATCTCCCTTCTTCTTCATATGTCTGGGTTATGGGGTAGTACGGGAAGACGGAAGCTTCATCTTATGAAGAAAAACATCCAAGCCGGCTTCATTTTGCAAAAAGACATTTGAAATCTCCCAAACACGTGGGAAAGTGTGTTATGGTCCGATGAAACCAAGGATGAACTTTTTGGCCATAGTTCCAAAAGGTATATTTGGCGCCAAAACAACACTGCTCATCACCAAAAGAACACCATACCTACAGTGAAGCATGGTGGTGGCAGCATCATGCTTTGGGGATGTTTTTCTTCAGCTGGAACTGGGGCCTTAGTCAGGATGGAGGGAATTATGAACAGTTCAAATACCAGTCAGTGTTGGAACAAAACCTTCAGGTTTCTGTTAGAAAGATGAAGATGAACTTCATCTTTCAGCACGACAATAACCCAAGGCACACATCCACATCAACAAAAGAATGGCTTCACAAGAATAAGACTGAGGTTTTGGGATGGTCCAACTAGACTCCAGACCTGAATCCCATCAAACATGTATGGGGTGATCTGAAGAGGTCTGTGCACAGGAGATGAACTCACAATCTGTCAGATTTGGAAAGGAGAGTGGACAAATATTGCCACATCAAGATGTGCCACACTGATAGACTCCTACCCAAAAACACCGAGTGCTGTAATAAAAGACAAAGGTGTTGCAACAAAGTATTAGTTTAAGGGTGTGCACATTTATTATTTTAAGTTTTTATTTATTTTTTCCCCTTTTTAAAGGTTTCAGTATGTTTTTTTAAATTGCGTTTTACAGGTTATAGGTCACATTAAAGGTGGAAAAAGTTGTGAAATTATTTATCTTGGAGTCAATTTTTTTTACATCATAAAAACCTGGCATTTGAACAGGGGTGTGTAGACTTTGTTCACTGTATGTGTCAACCACAGTAGCACCAGGTGTTGATCTGACAGTTTATCATCTTAAATGATGTTTGTTCCAGAACAGACAGTGGTGTTTCTGGATGGTGTTCACATATTTCTTCATTACATCATACACATTTAATTTGTATGTGTGGATTTCACAGTGACAGTGATTTGTAGAAGTGTTCGTGAGCCCATGCACGCATGGCATTTCTGCCAGTTCTGATTCTGTGAATCTGTAGATGATATATTATACACTATAGATGGTGCATCTTCAAAGTCTGACATATTAGGAACATTTTTCTGGAATTGTTCCACAATTTATAGACCCGGTTCATCACAGATTAATGAACCTCTGTCCATCTTTACATGTCTCTATAGAAGTCTCCTTTTTATACTAGTCATGTTTCTGACCCGTTACCGGTCAAACTAGTTGAATGTTACTGACCCATTGCCGGTCAAACTAGTTGGCGTCTAATGCTCCAGGTGGTTTTCATTTGCTCCTTTTCCAGCCTTTTTTTTGACCCTGTTCCACCTTTTTTTTTTTTTTTTTTTTTTTAGACCTGTTGCTGCCATAAATCCAAAATGATCTAATATTTTACATAAAATGTCTTAGTTTTAACATCTGGCTAAAACATGGGTTTGAGATTAGAAAATCATTGTTCTGTTTATATTTAATTTTACACAACGTTCTTGGGTTGTATTTTTGCACTACATGTCATCACTCATTGACTCAATGTGGATGAATTTGCTCCTGTGTCTGCTCTTCCACCCTGATGAAGTTTCAGTTTCATCTCGCAGCTTTTTATGGCCTGTTTGAACATACCCATACTGCAGTTTGAGTTTAAATGCACTTTAACAGTTTGACACAGTTTGTGTCAGTGTTCAGGTGAATCTAATAAAAACCGTCTCTCTGCTCTTCACGATTCTCTGGACAGGCCACACTGACCGCCAGCCACGGCAAGATGGAGGCGGAGGTGATGAGCCTCCGCAGTCAGCTGGAGGCAGAGAAGTCCCGTTACCGAAGGATGCAGAACGACCTGCAGAAGGAGCTGAATTTGGCGTTTGAGGAGAACACCAAGCTGACCGTGCTGCTGGATGGAAAAGTCCCCAAACGTAGGTTCAGGTTTGATTTAAAGAGTTAAACATGCTGATGTTTGTCATAGTTTCATTTTATATGTGGTTCATCTTTTATTTTCCTTTTGGTTCTAGATGGGGCATGCGTTGAAGCACATGTGGTTTAATTTTTTTTTTTGACAAAATGACTTTTATTTAGTCCCAGTGTTAGTTTGTCAAGCATGGAGAGGAGAGGACTGGTGTGTTTAGAATGATCTTTTATTAAAGGCTCCATAATGAGCATCAAGGTCCAAATTAAAACTGGGACTGTGTCTAATGTAGAAGGAATAGTCACAACATTTAAATGTGGATATGAAACAGAACATGCTTATTTGCATTAGATGTACAGTATGTTACACATTATTAGACGGAGTCATGTTCAGATCAGATCCACATCCATAGAACATTTACAGGTCAGATGAAAACCTTGTTTTACTTTTATTCTCAGGTCTACTAGGTTTTAAAGAGATCAGTTTATTATGTGTGATTTGGTCATAATGTCCGTCCTGTGCAGATGTAATGGACAATGTGGAGCTGGAGAGGACGATGATGAACCTGAATAAAGAGCTGACATCGAGTCGGGAGGCAGAAGGAGTCCTCCGAGCCCAGCTGGAGGGGCTGGCTTCAGTCCACGACCAGGTGACGCACCTGACCCGACAGGTGAGATCACAGACTGCCCGGTCATCCGCTTTTCCAATAAATGTTAAATCATCTCATCAGAGTGTAAATACTTCGTTTAGGTCCTGAGTGAAAATCAAACAAACCAGATGCTTATTAGAGGTTTTAATGAATTAGTAAAAGATGATTATGGTGAAATGAGACCTGAAGGACTAAAGCAATGACACAAAAAGACAAGGACGACCTTAAAATACACCCGGAAGCAAACCGTTTTTTGTGGTAATATTTATTACAGTTTAAGTTCAATCTTCATTTATCTGATCATTTGCTGTTTTTTAGAGTAAAATATCAATACATTCTATGATATGTGGTCTGTTTTCAGTCATAGGACATATGACAGTTCATTATGAGGCTTCTCCACTAGTACCTACACTGCTCAGTTTGGGGGTTTTCCATCAGGTGACAGTACCCGGTATCAGGTACTTTTTTACTACCTACTCAGCCAGGCTTCCAAGCAGGCTGAGTTGAGTAGGAAACATGACGTACACAAACTGCAGATCACTGATTGGCCAGGGAGAGACCTCACTGAGAATGAACAGCAGCAGGACACAGTGGGTGAAGAAAGCGACAAAGATTTGCCTAAAAGTTTAAATGTTTCCATGCAAACGCCCACACATGAGTAGATTAATGTGGAGCCTTGTGTCTGTGTCATGGAGAGAAGGAGTGAGTAGATGCACTGGATGCCACTTTGAATGGGAGAGAGAAACCAGATGTAAAACCCACAGAGGTGGAAAAAACACAGTATTTCAGCCCAGAACAGATTGAAAAAGTTGTCTTATCACTGTACCATGTACTATGTCACAATTTCTTGTGGACGTCGGAACACTTTGTGTGCGCTAAATCCTCTTTCGTTTGCAGCCGAAGCACTTGCACAGCGTACCTTCATGTTTTCACGTTCATAAAATCCCAGAGTGCCTGTCGGCCTTATGAGGACTCCGCCCACGTTGAGGTGGGACTCGGGAGTAATGGGCAGCGGTCAAGTTGTGCTACAACTGTGTAATGGAAAAGCGGCGTTAGTTTGAATCTGTTTGGGATTCTGTTCATGTCATTCAGTGTGACTTAATGTCTTCACTCTGAGCCCTTGATTCCAGTCGTGCTGTGAACGTTTTGTGTCATTCTTCTCGTGTACTGACTAGATGGATGTTTGTTCCTCAGGTGTCGGAGCTGACTGCAGAGCTGAGTGCTGTCCAGTCAGATAGAGACGGTCTGTCGGCAGCTCAGAGTCAGGCTCTCGGTGAGGTTCAGCAGCTCTCACACAGTCTGCAGACGGCCCAGGAGGAGATTCTGAAGGCTCGATGTGACCTGAGCGTTGCTCTTCAGAGGGAGAGCGAGCTGACCCGACAGTGTGCTGACGTCACAGAGCAGCTGGATTCACTGGGCTCAGATTTGGAGCGCTGTGTCGCTGAGAAGCATCAGCTCCTGACTGCTGCAGAGGAAACAGGACTCAGAGTAAGATCAGTGTTAATGTGTGCAACACTAATTAAACCCTGAAAATAAGCCTGGTGTGTGGTTGGGGGGGGGGGTAGCTCATTCCACAGTTTGGTGCTGGCACTGAGACTGCATGGTAGCCTAGATTTTGTTTTTGTTTTGTTTTTTTTTTGGGTGATGAGGAGAATCTGATCTGCAGACCTCAGTGTTCTGGAGGGGGGTGTACTACTGTAAGGTCTGCAATGTACTGCAGAAACCCCCCCACCTAACGACATAAAAACAAATCAAATGGATTGGAAGCCGATGGAGAGAAGCCAGAATGGCAGTGATATGCTTGTGTTTTTGTGGTCTGATCAGAAGTTGAGTAGCTGCATTCTGCTTTGAAAAGTCTTTGACAATTTAGACCCTGTTAGCACAACTTAAATACACAAAATAAATTTAAATAAACTCTATACAGTATGTCATCACCATGACACCTGTGAGCTACATGAACCTGTACCAGACCAGGGTTTTCTGTCAGTGTCAGATGTGTGTATTCCTGTCAACAATAATCTGATTGAGCTGACGGGTCGGGTTATAGAGATACTAGTGATGTTGTACTAAACACACTGGGGTGTTTTTCATGCAGCTTGAAGAAAGCGAGCGTCAGCGAACATCACTGTCTGGAAAACTGAACGAAACGGAGCAGCTGATTAGAGATTTGGAAGAGAGACTCACTGACAGTGAAGTGTCGAGAAGCACCGAAGAGGAAATCAGTAAAGAGCTGCAAGAACAGGTACTGCATGCATGCACTAGATGGATACTGCATAGAGTGAGTGTTATTCCATCACCCGTGAGTCTGCTGCTGTCTGCTCTATACACCTGCTGACTGGCTCGCTCTGGTGTTTGCAGGTGAACCAGCTGACCGAGGAGCTTCAGCGTGTGCGAGCTGAGGATGATCCTCTGCAGCGTGGACATGCTGGACATCAGAGCTCCATGGACGAGTTGAACTCTGTCCTGACGTCTGTGACTGTGGACAAAGACCGACTGGAAGCGAATCTGCAGGAGGCTGAGCAGACGGTGAGCATCTGGATATCCCTAAATGTCCACGGACAAAATGGATCAGCAAACATTTTCAGTTCACCTGTTATTTTTTTGTCACTTTAATCATTTCCTGATCATTTAGTTGATTATTTTGATCATTCTGGTCAGTTTTTTTCATTCTGTAACATTTTGATTGTTTTCTTTATTGTTTTGATCAGTTTTTTTCCTCATTTTGTGCTCAATTATTCTGACAAATGAAGTTCAGTCTCTTTTAAATCTTATTACACTTTCAGAGCAAAATACTTTACCACTGTGTAATATGTGGTCTATTTTCAGTCCTTAAATGTACACGTCAGTTTATAAGTTTAAATCTTTTATGGTTTTAACTCCTCCCCAGTGACTTTGTCCAGTAACGCATCATAAATGAACAAAGAAATTAATGTTGTAATGAATAAGAGTCACAAAATGAACAATGTAGTAAAGTAAATGACCCAAAACTAAGAAAAATAATGAACATGATTAAAAGACAATGGACCAAAACAATCCACAGCATTAACAAAATAATATGGAACAAAAAAGAGTGAAATAAAAAATCAACCTGGTGACAGTGAATTTAAAACATGAACAAAATAGTCAAACAAAAACCAAAAATAAACAAAATGAACTAGAATAATCACAGAAATATTTTTGCAAAAATTAATTAAACAATAAACAAAATGAGCAAAAATGATCCATGAAGTGATTCAAGAAAGAGTAAAGTCATAAATGAATGAATATTTTTTGTGAATCAACACATTTAATTTGTGTCTCTTTACATTATAACATTGAGCACAGAGATGAGACGACTGCAATAAAAAGGTGTGAAACACAGCCGGTGTTTTCATCGTTAACCTTTGTGTTTTGATTGCAGCTGTCTGAAACCCGGGCGTCGCTGCGTTGGCTTCAGGATGACCTCCACCAGCAGGCGCAGAACAACTCGCAGCGGGAGAGCAACCTGGAGCAGCAGATCCTCAAACTGTCCCAGGAGCTGCAGGGTTTCAAAGACTCTGCAGAGGACATGGATGCGCTGCGTTCCGCTGTGGCCTCGCTCACCGCAGAGAGAGACCAGCTGAAGGCGGACATGCAGGAGAACGTGGACATGGTGAGATACACGCTGCCATAGACCACATGATTATCATAAACGTCCAATCCCTCAACCTAACTGGTCACCAGGGACTGTTTGTCCTTTCAGGGACTTTTCTCCTCAGTTTTTGGTTGTGTTGGTGCAGTGGGTAGCACTCGTGCCTCACAGCTCGGTCCTGGGTTCGATCCCAACTTGTGCACGTTCTCCCCATGTCTGTGTGGGTTTCCTCCCACAACCACAACAACGGGGCTTTGTCGTCTGACCTGAAAGGCCAGTGATGTCAGAGTGAAAACTATGGAAACAAGACTAAGTTGATCTAAAACAACATAAAACACAAACAAGAAAAAATATTATAACGACAACCGTGTAAAATAAGCAAAAATGACATGAACAATGCATAAAACATAGGAAGGTACACGAAATGCCACAGAAATTACATGAAAAATGCAAAAGACAAAACATTTAAGTGAATTCTTTTCATCTTAGAGACCAAATAAAATGTTTCTCATCATAAATGGTCACTATTACAGTGGGGCCAATAAGTATTGGGCAACGTAAAAATGTGCAAGTTCACCCATTTAAAAAGATAAGAGAGGTTTG